>VZTL01034767.1:39506-64389 GCA_013400535.1 Scopus umbretta | reverse complement strand
GTGGGCTAGGCATTTCACCTGCGAGACCATGGTCTGAGCGGGTCACAGACATGGTCTTGCCTGTCGCTGTGGGCTGGTTTACACAGGGCCAAGCTCAGGAAGGTCAATCCAGATTAATAGACGGGGTGGTTGTAAATGGATTTGCAGAGGTGTAGCCGTGCTGGGGTGCAGTGCAGGACACCTATTCCACTTGAAAGGTGTATTTTTCATTAATCCAGAATAACGTGTCTGGCTGGCATCCTGTAAACATGCCCACCACAGCAGAACAGCCCTGGTGCTTACTCTGGTTTATGCCAAGTCCCCTACAGACACTAGAGCTGGCCTGACTCCTAGTGAAAACTCACCCACACACCTCCATCCCCATCCCCACGTGGGGCTCAGCATTCATTGCTGCCTGAGCAGGGTCCTTCCCGGTCGCTGAGATGCAGAGCTGGCTGCCTCTCCGTTGTGGGCCAAGGGCAGTCCGGGCTGATTCGCAGTCAGGTGGGATGGTAACATGGCTATCTATCCCACTCTGTGCGACGGAGGGGTGACTTCGTCTCCAGAGCCATCCCCGAGTGTCACAGCGCTTTCCCCTTCCCCCCACAGCCACTGTGTTCCTGGAGCTGTGGAAAAGGCAGAGAGCCACTGTGGTCACCGACTGGGACCTGTACAGGTGGGATGAGGAAGAGGTGAGGATGTCATCTTTCCTGCTTAGTGCTTCCCTTTGCAGGGCAGGAGTCGGCTGGACCTACAGAAAAGACAGGTCACAGGGACCCCCTGGCCCAGCTTGCCGCTCTGTAGATGTAAACATCTAATGGAGACACTTAAACAAACAGCCAAGCCAATATCTGACAGTCCTGGGAGAGTCCTGGGGGAGACAGAGCCCTCTGGAGAGTTAAAGAGATGCTAGCCACCTCTCTCTATTGCTAGTCACCTCTCCACATGTGCAAGGGCTTGAACTCAATCAGTATTGGCCATGCTGTTGTGCATTGGGTTGGGTGTTCATCCCCATCCTTCTCTGGTGCTGCTTATCCCATATGTCCATTAACACAATGACCCCTGGACTCTCCACTACCTGGGCACAGCACTGCTGGATCCTTTCTTTCCCTTTTTTCTTTTTTTTTTTTCTTTTTAAGGAGGAGCTGGCTATGGAGCTGATCAATAACTTGCAGCACGAACCCCGGCAGTACCAGCACTCCTACTTCCGCAGCACCATCATACTCCTCTTGGTCCTGGTGATGGTATGTGCCAGGGTGAACATAGGAAGATCTGGTTTAAGGGCACAAGGGCTTTCCTCCTTCCCTCCCTACTTCACTGCAAGAACAGCACCTCAGAGTGCCCTACTGCTGGAGCAAAGGCANTTTTTTTTTTCTTTTTAAGGAGGAGCTGGCTATGGAGCTGATCAATAACTTGCAGCACGAACCCCGGCAGTACCAGCACTCCTACTTCCGCAGCACCATCATACTCCTCTTGGTCCTGGTGATGGTATGTGCCAGGGTGAACATAGGAAGATCTGGTTTAAGGGCACAAGGGCTTTCCTCCTTCCCTCCCTACTCCACTGCAAGAACAGCACCTCAGAGTGCCCTACTGCTGGAGCAAAGGCAGAAACCAGGTTGTTAGGGCAGGTCCGTGACCATCACAAGGGTCCAGGGGCCTCCAAATGCTCACACCTCGCTGTGCTGATGGGAGAGGCCAGCCACCTCTTGGGGATCTGGGCTGAAGGCTCTGCTCTTGCAGTGGAAGGCAATGAGGATCAAGGTAGTACCAGAGAGGGTAGGAAGAGGCAAACCCTTCATGCCCTTGTTTCTTCCCGTGGGCCAATGGAGAGAGTCTAGGCGCATAGTTCGGGTGGAGACATCCACCTTATGAACCTCTCACCCTTAACTGAAGAGCACTGGCTTGCATTTGAGGCCGCATCCAGATGAGCTCTGGTGAAGAGAGCCAGGGCTCGAAGGGCTGGTGGTCCTCAGGTGTGATGGAGCACGTGCCCTCCACGCTCAGCTTCTCACCACCCCGTTGCCCTCCTCTACAGATTGCTGTGCTGATCGGCATCGCCCACGCGCTCGTCATTTACCGGGTGATAGCAACAGCTCTCTTCACCCAGAGCAACTCTGAGTTCCTCCGCGAGCAGGCCAACACGATGGCAGTGATGACAGGGGCCGTGCTGCACTACATCACCATTGTCATCATGACCAAGGTGCCGAGTGAGACACAGGGCGGGCAGTGGGTCTTCTCCTTGCTTTTCCACCATCAGCCCTCCCCTCTCATTTTATACCTCTCTCCTGCAGGTCAACAGGCATGTGGCCCTCTACCTCTGTGACCTGGGTAAGGGAAACTGGGGGCTGTCTCCCACCTGCACCCCACAGCACCAAGCTGCACAGCAGTATGCAGGGACTGCAGCGCAGCCCCCCCTTGGTCCCTGAACGCAGCCAGGCTCCTGGCCCCTTCCCTTCCTCCACCGTCCCAAAGCACCTACCAGGCAGCTCTGGCCACGCAGGTCCCCATGAGGCCAGCAGCCCTCCAACACACACGCTCATCTGTGGCCCACACGCTGCCAGCTGGCTGTCCCACAGCCACGTTACGCTTTGGAGGGGCAGTCACCCTACGGGGCTGAGACCTGACACAAGCAGGGAGCCACCACAGCTGCAGCAGAGCTCACAACACTGTTTTCCTCCCAGCTGAAGAGCCCCTTCTCCCCCAGCTCATGGCTCTGAGGGACCTCCCTGCTTAGCTGGGCTCAGCTCCATCAAAGGGCTCAGGTGAAGGGCAGGGAAGGCTCCATGAGGGGCAAAGACACCCTTCCAACCTTCAAAGGGCTGCTGTGGCATCCGACAGGAAGCAGGGCAAGGTCCCACCGCTCTGTGACCAAGCCCCTGGGCCTTGCCTCCTTCCCTAGAGAAACCACGGACCTTCTCCCAGCGTGAGAACAACTTCACTGTGAAGATCTTCACCTTCCAATTCTTCACAAACTTCTCTTCGCTCATCTACATCGCCTTTTTCCTGGGACGGTGAGTGGTGGCTGGGGGCCCAGCAGGGAGCAGAAGGGACCCTGGGTTTGAGACATACATCCCCAACTCTCCCTAGGGTCTAGGGACGGCCCAGTGCCGCTACGCTCCCCGCCAGGCACAGGGACCCCATTTGGGACCTCAGGAGGGCCACGACTTTTCCCCATGGGCATGGTGGCTGGGGGAAGCCCCTTGCCACCAGTGCCCGGAGGATGATGCCCTCCATCCTGCACCTGGATGTTCATCCAGCGGAGGTCAGCAGTGGGGCTCAACAGCTATTGCTCTTGTTGGTTCCTTGCTCAGGATCAACGGCCACCCAGGGAACTACGTACGCATTGCTGGCAAGTGGAGGCTGGAGGAGGTGAGGGACTTGCCGTGAAGCTCTCTGGCCCTGCACTACAACTCCTATTCTTCCTTTCCCTAAAGCCCATCAAGGCTCTGGGAATCTCAGCTTCCTCCTATAGTACCTGCCTTGGCCAAACACCCCCTTGGGCCAGGCTGCTCTGCTTGCAGGGCACAACTCCTCTCCTCTCATCCCTTTGCAGTGCCACCCCAGCGGCTGCATCACCGACCTCTTCATCCAGATGGCCATCATTATGCTGCTCAAGCAGACCATCAGCAATGTGATGGAGTATCTCATCCCGTAAGCTTTCCTCCAGCCTGCAGGGGGCTCATCGGTGTTCCTGCGCATTCAGGACAGCTTCCCAGCTCTTACAGAGAGTAACCCTGGTCTTTGGGCCAAGGTTTCCTCCTTTTCCTTCCTCAGGTCTCCAGGGCTGTCACTGGCAGCAGTTCAGCCCTGTTGTCCTCTGCAGGCAGCTGTACAAATCGCTCCCTCCCCTTGCAGTTGGATAGCCCACAAGCTACGCAAGAAGCAGCAGCGCCCCAAGAAGAGATGCATGATGTTAGGAGAGGAGGAGGAGGCTGAGGACCCCTGCAAAAAGCAGTGGCTGAGCAACTATCAACTCAACGAGGTCAACATCTTCAGCTTGTTTGACGAGTTCTTGGAGATGGGTATGTAAGGTAGGGGGTCGAGTGAGGAGGGATGCTGGGTGCAGAGCCGCGTGCCCTCCTTGGCTGGAGAGAGCCTGATGCTGGGAAGCCCACATGTAGGCAAGGGAGAGCTCTGAGACCCAGCTCCATGCCCAGCCCCGCTCCAAGAGCTCTGGCACACCATGGAGATCATTCCCAAAGCAAGGGAGAACAGGCAACTGTGCTGGCCTTGGGCCACTGCCTAGGACCTTCCTCTCCTCCCAGAAGTGTCAAGGTGATCGCTGCAACCCCAGGGCAGTCCCTCTGCCTGGCTGGCTCAACCAGCGCCCTGAGGGGCCCCCACAGATCCCCCTCTCCGACAGCCCTGTCAGAGATGGGTGTCCCCTGTGGGGCTGTGGGGTCCCCAAGACAGGTCTATCTCCCCCTTTCACCCCTGCAAAGCCCCTCTGGCACAAACCACAAAGCAGGACAAATCCAGACAGCGGTCAGAACCTGGTGAGATGTCCTCTCTGCGGCGGTTTCACAACAGCACCCAGCATTTTCCCCCTTCCGCAGTGATCCAGTACAGCTTCACCACCATTTTCGTCGCTGCCTTTCCCCTCGCCCCACTGCTAGCATTCTTCAACAACCTCTTCGAGATCCGCCTGGATGCCATCAAGATGATGCGGCTGCGCCGGCGCATGGTGCCCAGGAAGGCCAACGACATCGGTGAGATGAGGCCCGAGGAGCGCTCTCCCTCCAGTGCTGCTGCTTCTGTGAACGGTGCCGGCGTTAAGCCCTTTCCCTAGTGTGAAGCCCTTGAGCATCCTCTTGCCAGGGACTGGTAGCGCTTCACCGCGGAGGCAGGAGAGCACAGGAAGAGCTGTGGGTTGGGGAAGGAGAAGCAGTTTCAGACCCTGCAGAGGCAGCGTGGAGGCCTGCTTCCTTGACCTCTTCTGGCCATGCCCTGAGCTGAGGCCTGGTCTGCAACCCTTGAACAGCAGCAGTGAGCTGTCAGAGGGGCCTCACTGACTGCTCCTCTCCTGCAGGAATCTGGCTGCAGGTCCTGGAGGCCATTGGCATCCTGGCTGTCATCGGGAACGGACTGGTGATCGCCATCACGTCTGACTTCATTCCCGTGCAGGTCTACAAGTACACATACAGCCCCTGCATGACGGAAAACAACACTGGCGTGGAGTGAGTGCTGCTAGTCGGCTGCTCGCAGCCCTGCCTGCAGTGGTCCTGCCTGCAGCGTCCCTGCCTGCCTCAGCACCACCGGTGCAGAAGCACAAGACAGCTGAGCGGTCGCCCACAGCGGGGTGGGGGGAAAGGGGAGGGTTTTCCAGATGGCACTGTCTTCAGCATCCCAGCCAGCCTCCCACACACATCATTCCCGTGGTGGGTAAACGGTTACCCCGGAATGGGAAAAGCACCACGGCATGTTGGAGAGCTGCAGGACTGCCTGGGTGCTTGCCCATGCTCTCTCCTGCCCTCCCCCTTTTCCTCCAAGCCTTGGCTCACTGGCCAAGTTCACACAAACTGGACAGAAAGTCTCAGAGACGTTCACTTCTGCCAGGCTTTGTGAAAATGGGTAGCTAGGGAGGGGAGGGAGAGCCCCAGATGGGTGCTGGCTTCCCCAGAACGGGAAGCTACAGCCTGTGCTCAACCATACTAACAAGTCACCTGAGAATCCACACACCAGGGAAACCATAGGAACGAAAGCTGCAGCCAGACAGGCTTTGTAGCAGTCAGAGGCCTTTGAGTCCACTATAAAACACAAGAACTGCAGCATTCGGTTAGGGCATGCCGCAACCCCGCGGCGCGGCCACGAACGGGGAGCACCCCCGGCACCGCCAACGTGCGCAGACGTGATCTTTCTCCCCCGCAGCTGCTCGACCGGCTACATCAACTACAGCCTCTCCGTCTTCCGCATTCAGGACTTTGAGCCGTACACAGAGGTGCCCGAAATGCTGCCGGGTTTTGTCAAGGACGAGATCAAGGAGTGCAGGTAACAGCAGCCCGTGGCCAGTAGCATTCCCCTGTCCTGAGCCCCTCACCGTGACATCCAGGCTGCAGCCGGGGAACGGGCAGGTGGTAGAGCAGGGCTTGGAGGCAGCCATGCGGAAGAAGCCAGGGGGGCTCCTCTGGGACCCCCAACGGAGGGAGCCGAGGCAGGGCGCGATGCCTGGCGCGGGGGGAGCCTGGGCTGGCACCGACGGGGCTGTGCTGCAGGTACCGGGATTACAGGAATGCCGACGACTACAGCTACACGGTCCAGTTCTGGCACATCTTCGCAGCCCGGCTTGCCTTCCTCATCCTCTTTGAGGTGAGCACCTGGGGAGGCAGGAGGAGGCTGGGGCAGTCGGGGGGATGGCGGCAGGGGGAAACGGGCTGGCTCGGTGCCACTCGCACGGGCCACGTCAACCGGCCCCGGGAGCTCCTCACTGCCCGTGGCGGCTCCCTTTGCTTTCTGCAGCACGTGGCTCTGTGCGTCAAACTGATCGCAGCCTGGTACGTCCCTGATGTCCCTCAGTCGGTTAAGAATCAATTTCTGGACAGAAAACACAGCAACCTTCGTAAAGAACTGAGGTGGGTGATGCCCCAGCGGGTGCCAGGGGCTGCTGTGCTCAGAGGCAGCGCAGCCTCCAGCTGGAGACCTGCCTGGCTGCAGGATCCAGCCGCTCCAGAGCCCCGCGATCGGGCTAACGCTCACCACCGCAGCCATGGAGAAGGTGGGGCTGTGAGCTCCTGTCCTCAGGGCAGCTCCTCCATCACCCTTTTCAGGGTAGCTTCTCCCCCAGCTTTCAGCCCACCTTCTACTACCTGGGACCTACAGCAGAAAACATTCTTTTTAAGATGAGCTGCATTACCCATAAACGGGGATCCGTCTCCCTCCATTCCTGTGGCCTCACTCACTAGCCCAGGTGCCCTGCTTTTAGGCACTCGGGGCCAGGGAAATGAGTCCTGCCTGCAGCCATTCAATACGAGAGCTTACCAGTGGAAGGGTCTGCTTGGCTTTGGCTTTTCCTTCAGAAAAAGAAAAGCTCCAAGTAAAAACAAGGAGCAATTTTGCCCAAATTTTCCATTTCAACTTTGTTTAAAAAGAAAATATTAAGTATTTCAGCTGGAAGCAGAACCTTTGTAGCTGAGAGCCGTAGGCTGGGCTGCCCTGGTGCTGCTGGCCTTCATGGACTGAGCCCCGCTTCAGAGGAGGGCTCAGCCTGCCCCTCTTCACGGCCACCTTGTCCCAGCTGCCACCGCATCCCGGCTGCCACCCCAAAACCCAGGCGAGAGCAGAGGCCAGCGGGGCTCGGGAAGCACCACGCTGCCACAGTTCACCTTTCAGGCTCTGGCCTCCCATTGACCTAGAGATTTCCCACAAACAGGGATTTTCCACAAAGAGCGTGTCATTCTTTCTCCATTTATTTTTGGCAAAAGGCCCTGTTCCCACTCCGAACATCTTCCCACACCTCCCCGTTGCTTCCCGATTCGGACAGTTCCCTTCCACAACACTCCTCTCCCTTCTCTCCCAGCACGATGGAGTACTCCAGTGAGCTGTAGCCACCGCTCACGGAGGAGAATGAGAAACACGGACTTGAGCCCCCCTCCCCAGTCTGGCAGTGCCATGGGCGCAGGAGGAACCACCGCAGCGCCGCCTGCGGAGACAGACCACGTGCCCCGGCTGTGACTGAGCTTGGACTTGAACTGGGAAGCAACGACGTGACGGTGGCTTCGCAGGAGCAGGATGCTTTCCGACTTGCGCGGCCATGAGGAGGAAGAAAGTCACAACAGAGCTGGGGATGGTGCCTTTCCAGCACGCAGAGTAGCTGGGGAAGAGCTTTGGCACTACGGACAAACCACGGTGCAGCATCCAGCCGCCGTCGGGCGAGCACAACCCTGGTCTGCGGGAGATGACCTGGCTTCCTCATCAGTCGTGTTCTTAATGTGCCAGTTGGCGTCACAGGAAAAGCCAGTTCCCTCGTCCCAGGTTCCCTCTCCAGCTCTTTTTCTTCACTTTGGCCTCTTTTTCCTTTGCCTTCAGTGACCTGCCTGCTCTTGCACCTCTGAGAAACTTGAGTCCTTCCTCTTTCACCACAGCCAGCACAATCCTTCTCTCGGCACGACTACCGCGTGGCTGCAGCTCCAACCCACCGTTTTCACAGACGCTGGAAAAATGCAGTTGTTAGCCTGACTCTGTTTTGCTCCGCGCTCTGCCAAGACTCTGTATCTGCCCTAAGCACGCCCGACAGTTGTGCCTGGCCCAACTACCACGAGCAAGATGGTAAATAAACAGAACACCCGTGTGGACACAAGCGGCCAGATATTCAGCTGCCGTTGAGTCACTGTATGCACGCTGATATTGCTCCTGTCTCCCTCCTTTACTATCCACATCACCCAAAGAAATCATCCCCCCAAACCTCTTTTTGTTTTAACGTGGATAATCAAAAAAGGCTGGAGCTGAAGCGTCTGTGCGTCGCCCGTAGCTAGGGCCGAGTGTGGGTGCTGGCTGGTGAGACACCTAAAAGAAGCTGGCGCTTTGGCCACGCACCGTGGGAAAACAACCTGTTAAATGTGCTGGGGTAAGAGATACTGAGCTACACAGAAAACCCTGAGGGACAGGGCTAGCAAGGGCTCTCTCTTGCTCCAAAACACAACCTGCTAGCCTAATCCTGAGCCCCTCCAGCCTGGTATTTCTCCAGCTCTTCCCTTAGAGCCCTGCAGTGCTGGCTGGGGCTGCCCAACTACAACTGCAGACAGAAGCGGGGTTTCTCTGCAGCAGAGCGCCGGGGTTACATCCCACGGCTGGACTGCTGTCACAGCCAACACTGCGACTTTTCTAACACACACCCACGTTCCCAGCCTCTTAGCTTTGCTCTCTGCTGGGTCTACCTTTAGCAGTTCGCTTCCTGACTCGAGGCAGGGTCATCTGTGCTTAAGGAACATTTGTTCATCGCTGCCCAGGAATGACAACATGCCCTCAAACATGTGACTCTTCACTCGGCGTCGAGTGCAAAAGCAGCCCTTTGATGCCCCGTGAGATTCCCCATGCACGTTATGTCAGGCCCACGCAGCCTCACTGAGCTGGGTTTGCAAACGTACAGGGAAAAAGCTTTTCTCTTAATTTTTCCTAATTTCAGTTAATGAGGAAGGCAGTAGCACGGGACAGGTGACCGCAGCTGGGTTTCCAGCTTTCTTATGGTCCTTGTAACCCCAGGGCAAATCCACTAGAGGGTTTCAAAGCCTTAGAGACTTTTTTCTTTATAAGAACTAGAAACTTTTAACCAGTTTGTGAGTTTAACCTCGAGCCCCACCTTTTCATCCCCTCCTCTATAAAATGGCAACAGGCGCCTCCCCGTGTTGGAGGTGAATTGCAGGGATAAGCTGAATGAAGCATGGGACCTACGAAGGTGTCACAGCATGAACACGTGCGTGTAACAGCTGTGACAGCCACCCCGCGAGCCCAGAAAGATGCAGATAAGCAAACATGAGCACCACAGGTCAGGAACAACTATTTCATTAGGGCCAGTTTGTCTTGTTCTGTAATTAAAAGTCAGACTGGTCCAAGCCCCTGCTGTGGCTAGAGCCGTAGTGCTGTACAGAGGTCCGCACAGTGACGCTTCTTCCTGTAATGAGACCGGTTCTCGCCGTATAAAGCGCCGTGAGCGCTGCGTGTGTCACAAGGGGCCACATCACTTTCGGCTCGCTTGAAAGGTCAGAGCAGCCACGCACCTGGAGTCTTCTCAGCCCCGGTTTAAGAGCAAAAAGCCAGCACTCGCTGTGCCTCCTCGGAGGGGTGCAGGGATTGTGATTAAGGGTCTGTTACTAGGTGGCACCTCATCCTGTAGCAATAAGCTCGTTTCTGGGACTTGGAAGTGAACCCCGGTTTCATATTGTATCGATGGCCTTGAAACACGGGTTGCCTGGCAGCTAAATTTAAGCAGTAGCTTAAATCTAATCAGCTTCAAGCTGTTAAATGCGTCAAGCATTGGCTATGAGCGAGCTCACGCGACAGTAATTTTCATTCACCTGCTAGTTCTCAGTGGTGCACACTCACCTCGGGCTGGGGTGCAGCAGCAGGCAGGACGGGGTCACAAGCCCTGGCGTGCCGCAGGGTCGGAAGGCGACGGCCTCAGCTCAAGAGGATTTTGACAGGGGATTCTGATGCAGAGCCAGGGGAGAGCCACCCCCTTCCCCAGGCGTGCTGGCCCCAGCTGCTGCCCGCCTGGCTGACTCGGCTCCGTCCAAGCACAGGGCAGGGTCACAGCTGTTCCGCTGCTGAACCCCGAGCGCTGACCGAGTCCCCCGAGGGTCCCACCACAGGCACTTCCAGGAGGTGGTGGGTCCGCAGGGGCTGTGCCGCGTGGCTGGGGCCAGCCGCAGGCAGCCGGTGACTCTCCGGGAGCTGACACGCTTGAGTCAGTACTGCAGAGAAAGGCACCAGGGTTAACTCAGCCTCAAAACTTCACTCCCAAGAGCCACAACCCAGCAGGGAGCTGAAACAAGCCATGCCCTCAGCCCTCCGGCTTGTTTTGTTCTTTCATCGCTGCGACCAAAACCACCTCCACTCCTCGCTTTTCACTTGCCTACCCACGGGAATACCTTTGATGGACAAGAAAGGTTTTATCAGCTCCCAATTTGCTACTAAGCCTCCTCACACCCTTGCTACCCCCGGGACCTGGGCTTGTTCCTTGGGATCCTTTATCATCCCACAAAACCAGCTGGTTTGCGCTGGCTTTCACCGCCTGCGCCCCAAAGTGACGGCGGTACTGTGGACGACAGAGAAGCCCTCCCCGAAGGAGCTGCTTCAACAGCCGCCACCCTGAACACGCACACAGCTGCCTGGCGGAGGGCACAGGACCAAGGGGAGGGACCGGCCCTCCAGCGGGGCTCCTCTGCCCCTTGTTTACCCCCACCACCGGTCAAGGGCAGCAACAGTTCACACAGTGACCACAAGGGTTCGAGCGGAGGATGTCCCTCCACGTGAGCAAGCCCACAGACCCACCTGTGACCGGTGAGTGCATCTGCACACGTACAGAAAACCGCACGCACTTCACCCAGGGACAAGAGGCCCTAGGGAGACGACCACCGGCCGTACCCGAGCCCAGGCGCCCTTCGACGGCGCCTGTCTCCCTCGCCCCCACGTTNTGCCGCGTTCAGCCCCGGCGCGTCGCCATGCTCGGCCGGAGCGGGCTGTTTCTTCTCGTTGTTGATGGCAAAGGGGAAGTTAGAACCGATTTTTCCCCCAAGTCAGGGATTGCGGAAAGCTGAAGGAGCCCTTCTGGCGGCTCACCCACCCTGGCCTCAGTGCAGAAGCGTGAAAGCCGCCGGTGAGGAGCCCGGCAACGGTGCCAGGGCCCCGACGCCATCCCCGAGCCTCTAATCCTGCTCGAGCCGGGGCCTTGCAGGAAGAAAATAGCCTCTTTTCTTCCCTTTTTGGCCCCTAACCACGTGCTGGCCGATGTTTTCGCCACTCGGTAGCCGCGGGTCAGGTCGGTGTTTCTCTTCGCCGGCCGAGGCTGGTTGCAGTGCATTCACAGCCTGTGCCTGGGGCGTGCTAGGGCTCTAATCGCCTCCTCGGTAATTATTACAAGCGATCACCTGCTGTTCGCGAGCGGCCACGGCTGGGCCTGGTTCCCCGTGGCCAGCGCCAGCCGGAGGAGCCACCCCGCGGTACCGGTTTCAACTTGCGAAGAGGCTTTAAAAATCACGGAGGAGAAGGAAACAGACAGACACCCCAAGACACGCACGGACACAGCGGCCGGCTGCCCGGCCTCCCCCCACCTCCCTCCCTCCCTCACCTTAATGAAGCCTGAGAGTGTCGAATTCGCCAGTGCTCAGCAAACCGTGGCCCCAAAATGGGGGCTCTCCCCGCGGCGCTGCATTGAACAGACACCCCCAAACCCCGCAGGCACGCTCCAGTGCAAGCCCCCGGCTGCCGCCACGGCCCGGGGAGCTGGTATTACCGGTGGCGGCAGGTGCTGGGTGTGGGTTTTGTCTTGCCCTGACACCTCCATGGGCTTTTCCAGCCACAGAGAGCCGGGGGGTTTCCTCCTCAGTGCCGGGAGCCTTGTGCAACCTGCATGCGCCCGGCTCCCCAGGGCTGCTGGGCCAGCAGGCTGAGTGGGTTGCTTTCCCCCTCCTTTTTTCCTCTTTTCTTTTTTCTTTTCCCCTCCCCTAAAGCCAGAGTTATTTATTTTTTTTCCCCCACAGGTTCAGGTGGAGATGGAGGTGGAGCAGCAAGGGAGGGACGGCCAACCCCTCCTGCAGGCCTGGCGCCCGGCGATTGGGGCGGCAGAAGAGCCCAGCAAAGGGCAGGGGCTGAACCGGGAGGGGGAAAAATAAATAATTTTTTTTTAAAAAAAAAAAAGGAAAAAAAAACAAGCCCTGATCTGGCAGGTCCAGTCGGCTCGAGCGGCGCACAAGGGAGGCGACTGGCAGGAAGCCTGCGGCCGGGGCACCGGGGGAAGCTCCCAAGGTAAATGCAGCTCTCCTCCGCTTCCCCTTCCGCGCCGATGCCATCTCGGCCAGGGTCAGCAGGGTCTCGCCCTCGCCCCGCCGCTCTCCACCTCCGGCCCCCCGGCCCCGCTTGCTCCCCAAGCGTACGCAGCCCTGCCGCTGCCCTGCCGCCGTGCCTCCCTGCCCGCCTCGCTTTCCCCGTGGCCGTGCTCCGGGGGGGGATGCTGCAGCCCAGCCATCGCCTACCACCCCACGGCATCCGCACAGTCCTCTGCCGTGCTTGGAGCGCTACAAAACCGGGGTGTCCCCAGCCTCACGATGTAGGAAACGGGAGCGTGCTGCTGCCCGTTAACCTGTGCTCCTCCCTCCCTCGCGGGCAGCAGCCCTGACACCCAGCTGCCCTTTGGGCATCCGTCGCCATTTCGTGCCCCAGAGCAAAGGGGCCCTGGCTGGCTGCGCTTCTCCGCGGGGCTGGGGAGGCATTTAGGGCCTCCCTGAGGTGCCTGGCTAGTCTGCGTCTTTTGGGGGCTTGCTTACTTCCAACCATCAGAGTGAAACGATTTCTGAGCGACCCATGCGGGCAGGGCCAAGCAGAGCTGGAGCATCTCCACCAGGCAGAGAAAGCCCCCCGCCACCCTGGTGAAGCATCTCCCATCCCCTTCCCCCTGCGAAAGCCGGGTGGGCTGCCTCATCTCCATCCCTTGCTCTTCCATCCCTGGCCGCAGAGTTAATACTTTAGGTATAAATCGCTTTCCAGCTGCTCGAGCTGAACACGTTACAAGCGTCCCTCGCGTACCTTGACCCCCAGTCTCACCCCATGCCTGGCGGCAGGGCTGCTGTGCCAACATGCCTCCATCGCTGTTCACGGCAGAGCAGCGCTGCAGACCTCCCCCCTTCCCCTTTCACACCAGCAGCAGAGAGACGGTTTCTCCAGGCACGAGCCCAGCCTTCGTAGCCCTGCTGTTACCCAAAACCAGTTGGCAACCAAGAGCAATAAAGCTCTGGGGCAAAGAGGCAGCCAAGAGAGGTTTTTTTATCCCTCCTGCCCCCAGCAGTTACGCTCTGTGTATGTGTTTACGGTCACGCTGCCTTACAGAAACACCAGCAACGTGACGTCCTTGTAATTCCCACATCGGCCCCGGCGGACACGCTGCCTGCACCGGGGGCAGAGGAGCCCAACCCCGCCGCCGGGCTCTGCTTCGCCCTTTGCTCCCAGTGCCCCTCTGCACCGCTGCCATTTACCGGCGGGGTGTCCTCCCTGGGACCCCTCTTCCTGCGGGACCGTTGCAGCGGCACTGCCGCCGACCGCACGGTGCCAGCCGGGGGCCGGTCCCCCCGGTCCCCCCACACCACCCTTGTGCTCCCTGCTTGCCTGCCGGCGCGGCACGTCGTGCGGCTGTGCCTCTCCCCGGGCACAGCCGCAGGGTAGCAACACACCGAGCCTCGCGACACGAGGGGAGGGCTGCACCCACTTGGCTCAGCTCAACGCTATGAGCGCTTACGAGATAGGAAGCCCGTGTTTCTATAAATAAACCTCCCCACTGTTTAATTAGCAATTTCAATGGGTACGTCAGGCTGGAAGCAGCACTGCAGCCAAGGTGGGGTGTTGGTTACATGAAGGGGTCCCGGTGAGCCCCCCCAGCTCAGCCACGGGGGCAGCTCGCCGCGGTTTTGCGGGGAGTTGTTGCACACCCCGCGGCTGAGCTACAACCGTGGCTCGTTTCCCCTTGCTGGCCTCTGGTTTGAGCCGAAGCCACGTTTTTAACGTCCTGCAGCCCCCGGTCGGTCATTAATTGCCTCTTCCCCATAAATTCACGGTGGGGAATGCCAGGCTGCGAGTCAGCACCGTGCAGGGAGGGCAGGCAACACGGCGTCCACCAAGCCGTGGCCGGAACGTGGCTTTGGCTTTACCCCAGAGCAGCACCCGCCACCCCCCAGACCCGAATCGCTGCGGGGAGCGGTGGGGACGGCCGGGGCGCTCCCTGTGCCGGCCAGCCCGGAGCAGCCAGCGCTCATGGAGCCGTTTCGGATCTATTCCAGGCCCAGCCCGCCCTGCGGCAGCAGCAGGTGGACTTTGCCCCTGGAAGACGCCGTGCGGCGGGGGCCCTCCTGTCGCGGGTGGCCCGCTGGTGATGCCGGCAGCTCCTCCACACAGCGCCTGAGCACACCATGGCAGGTAGGCTGCAACACCGAAATTTTCAGCTGTTTTCAGCTGGGAAGGATCCCTCGCTGGCAGGCATGGCAGGGGGTCTGGCTCGCTCCTCCGGCTTTGCTTCGTAGGGCGGGCAAGGGTCCGTCCCAGCCCCAAAAACCAGCTCAGCCTGTTGCAAAACAGCCGCAAGCACCGCTCGCTGCCAGACCCCTGCAGCAGAGCTTGTTTTTCTGGGGAAGCCGGGATGGCTATGACAGTTGCCCGCCCAGCCGGGAGCTGGATCAGCTTTCCCATCCAAAATCCCCTTCCTGCTGTGCCCCCAGACCTTTGCAGCATGCCCCCTGAAATCCTCGTCCCAGCCACCAACGAGACGCTGGAGCTGGCCCTGGGGAGCCAGATAGCGCTGAACTGCACCGTGCGCTGGGCGGCCGCCGAGCACTGCGAGCCCATCCCCGCCTGGACCAAAGACGGGCAACGGCTGGGCAGCGAGAGCAGCCAGGACACTGCCTGGTAAAAAAGCCTGCCCTGGGGTGTGTCCGTCCATCTGTCTGCCTGCCTACCAGGGTGGGTCACCACACAGCCCAACCCACGGCCCTATCTCCCCCCAGGTTTGCCCAAAATGCCTCGGAGCGGCTCCTCGCCAGCGTCCTGCAGCTCAACCTCACGCACGATGCCGACTTCGGGGTGTTTGCCTGCTGGGTCAGCAACGCCACAGCCACCTTCACCCTGCGGCGAGTGGGTAGGGACATGCCGGGGACGGAGAAGGGACACCTCCAAGGAGGGCCCGCTTGCATAGGGCAGGAATGGCAGCCCCATGGGGATCACCGCTGCCTCTCCCAGGGCAGTGTTTCGTGGCACAAACCTACACCAAACCCAGAAAACCTGGGCCAGGGACCACACTCACCATGCTCTTCCCTGTCAACACAGAGGCGGCAGGGCACATGCCCGCGGTGCTGGCAGCCCTCCTGGTCCTGGTGCTCCTGGTGCTTCTGGCAGGGCTCTATGTCCGATGCCGCCTGAGCATGCTCCTCTGGTACCGGAACCGCTATGGCGAGCTGGAGATCAACGGTGAGCCGCCGGAGAGGGGCACAGAGGCAGTGCCCCCCTTGGGAAAAGCCTCCCCCGGGCCAGGGGCTCGCCGACACACAAAGTCCTCCCCAGTGTTACACCCCCCCTTCCCCATGGCTCTCCCCAGATGGGAAGCTGTACGACGCCTACGTCTCCCACGCCACTGCTCCAGATGACCGAAAGTTTGTCCACTTCATCGTGAAGCCACAGCTGGAGAACCGCTATGGCTACAAGCTCTTCCTGGACGAGCAAACCATCCTGCCCAACTCAGGTAGGCGCTGGACCCGTGTGGGGTCGGGCAGAGGGGCGACACCAGCACCTGGGGGCTTGAAGTCCCTTTGCCTACAGAGCCGTCAGCCGACCTGATCATGAACGTGAGCCGGTGCCGGCGTCTCATTGTGGTCCTCTCCGTCGCGTACCTCGAGCAAGACTGGTGCAACAGCAGCTTCAGGTAGGAGCGGCTCCTGCCTGTTCCCAGGGAAGAGGAGCTGGCAGGTCCTTCATCTTCCTGCCACGTGCCTGTGTCTCAGGGAAGGGCTTTGGAGGCTGCTGGAGCTTTCCAAGAAACCCATCTTCATCATCTTCGAGAGCCAGTACCGGGAGATCGCCCACCCCGCCATCAGCTTCCTGAAGCAGCACCGGAGCGCGGTGACCTTGCTGGTGTGGCGAGCTGGCTCCATGGTGAGAGCCGAGCAGGACCCTGTCCCACCAGCACCCCTATTTCCATCCCCAGTGCCCCATTTTGTGTCAGCCCCCCCAACACTCCAGGGCTGCTCCCTGTGCTTCAGTGCTCCTAAAAAGCAGGTCGGGGCACTCATCTTTTAGAGGCGATTTTAAAAAAACCAACAGAAACAGCCCCAGATCTGGGTGTTCGCTCCCCAGACTTGCACAGTCAGGAGCCCCGTGCCACTCCGGGGTCTCCCCCAGCTGAGGTGCCAGCGTGAAGCCTCAGCTCTCAGAGCAAAGCTGTGGCCCGTGGCTGCTGTGGCCATTTCAGGGCCAGGCTGGGAGCTGGAGCCCTCGGGAGCGTTTCAGCAGGTCAGGCCGGTTTCTCCACTGGCGCGCGGGCACGCTGCCATGCCGGGAGCACAGCCCTTGCCTTGGCTGAGCTCCCAGAGCTGGGAAGAGTGAGCTGAGCCCCACAAAGCCTTCCCCAGCCCTGTGCGGGGCAGGGCTTGGCTTCGTGGTGGTCCCGATGCAGCTCATCTTCTCCCTGCCCCACGCAGACCCCGTCATCGGACTTCTGGAAGGAGCTGTGCCTGGCCCTGCCCCGCAAGGTGTCCTTCCAGGGGACCATGGGGGACCCGCAGACCCAGCTGCAGGAGGACAAGGACCCCATGCTGATTCTGCACAGCAGCTACCTGGACAGTGGTGGGGACCTCCACCCAGATGGGGACCTCGGTACAGGTGCTTGTTCTCTGCTGCTTCTCCTGGGGGGGGGGGCAGATGTGCACGGGAGGTCACCTTTGGGGTTTGCTTCACCCTCCCGTGGCAGGGGGGCTGAGTTTAGCCCCTTCCCTACCGCCTAAAACCCATCTCCTGCTCCTTCCAGGCCTCCGAGGGTGTGTTTTCAGAAGCCCCCCACCTTCCCACATCGGTGGCCTCGGCACTCTCATGGCTTTGGCTGCCGGAGCGACGGAGGACACACAGCTGAGGGATGGCCAGAGAACCGAGCTCGACGTCTCGGACCTGGGATCGCGCAACTACGGCGCCCGCACGGACTTCTACTGCCTGGTGACAGAGGATGACATCTGAGTGGGGCTGTGGGCCAGCAAAGGTAGCGTTCCCCTTATCCGCAGGGCTGCATGGAGACAGATCATGGCCAGAAGAGCCCAGGCTTTATGATGGGACCAAAGCCAAGGTCTTGGTGGGAAAGACAGGAGCTGGCTCCTTTTGGCAGCACGCTCAGTGGTGGAAAACCATCACCAGGGGATACCCCTGCCCGTAGTGCCTGGGCACCCTTGGGTGCTGGCCCCCCTCCCTCGCTGTGGGCAGCAGGGACATTTTTCCTGCGTGGTGGACAAGTGTTGGGATGGCTGATGCTCTCCAAGAAGCAATGTGCCCCAGTCCCAGTGGCCCAGGGGCTGAGAAATGTCCAAGAGGAGCGGCTGCAGCACCCTCTCTCCCATGGAAACCCCCGTGGCAATAAAAATGCCGCTGCTCCGAGTGGGTTTCATCCATCTGTGGGGACACAGGTGCCACCTGTGGGTCTCTCCACACCGTGGGCAACAGGGCAGACAGCGCTGTGCTACGTCCCATCCCTGTGCCACATCCCGTCCCCGTGCCGGCGTCCCCACCACGCCGGCTCAGAGCAATGCCCAGATGCGGTGAGCGGGGTGGCCCCGCAGGGCGAGCTCCCACGCACCCACGAACCACAGGGTGCTCTCCTCCCCTCCCGTGTGCCGGCCGAGCGTGGGGGCAAGCGGGCATCGTTCAAGGCCTTTATTTCAGGGATACACAGGGCTCGGGGAGTTTGTACACAGAGAGCTGGGGAGACAAACGCACCGTGACACCCCAGCCTGGACAGCACCGGGTCCCAGCATGCCGGGGGGGCCACACCAGCCCTGGATGCGGCCCCTCCTGGCAGCGCCACCCGGTCTCCCGGCCCTCCCACCCCCTGTACCTACTCTACCTCATTTCCCAATCGGGGCGCGCAATGCCCCCCAAGCGCAGGGTCTCCCCACCCAGCCCCAAACCTGCCAGCAGACCAAAGCCACCCCGCAGCCCACCCATGTGCCCCGGCCCGGCCGCCGCGGCGGTGGCAGGGAGAGCTTTGGACCCGCTGCCCCACCTGCACCAGCCGTGCCGGGCACCAAGGGCATCTCCCCACCCCGCGGGGAGACGCCACCCAGCAAACACAAGCCGGCTGGCCCTGCCCGAATCCTGCTTACGCAGCACCGGCCAGGCCCAGCCCTGAGCAGAGCAGCGGGCAAGGAACGGCAGCAGCAGCAGCTCTGCCCGCACAGGGACAGTCCCGGCGAGGTGTACGGATGGGGATGGTGTGGTTCGGAGATCGCCTGGATCGGAGGGGTTCGGAGGGCATGGGCAGCCTCAATCACAGACCCCCCCCATCCCTGGCAAAGGGGGCACTCCGCACCACGTCGCTGATGCTGCTCCCCAGCTCCTTACAGCCGCGGTGCCAAGCCCATAAAAATCTGGGAAGCCACCTCAGACCTCCCACAAAGCCCCGGAGCTATGCGAAGCCCCCCGTCCCCACCCAGCCAGGGCAGAGCACATGCAACCCTCCCAGCCTGCGGCACACCGTGATTCGGGGAGCTGGGATGGGGTGCCCCCAGAAGCCCCTCTCCCCACCAGCACTGCTTTGCGGGAGCCTCCCCAAAGCCCTACAGCTCCTGCCCCTCCGCCGAGCCAGGAGACAAGGTGAACTTTGCAGCTGGTTCCCCAGGGGCTGAGGACCCTTGGGTGCCACAGGGCTGTCCCCAGCTAGCCGGGGTCCCAGCAGGGCCCCGCAGCAGAGGCAAAAGCAGCCGCCGGGTTTAAGGCTGCAGCAGGAGGGAGGACAAGTGTCCCCCGACCCAGGGAAGCGGGACCTGGCGGAGGTGGGAGGCGCGAGGGACGCGGCAGGGATTACGCTACGGAGCGGGGGTCTGGCGGCGAGCAGCCTCCCCAGCGCATGGCCGGCAGCAGCGAGCACCCCGGCGGGGAGAGTCAGGGCTGGGCAGTCCGGCTCCCGGGGTTTGTCCTCACAGGCCAAGGAAGTCCTCCTTCCGGTACCCCTTCTGCAAGGAGACAGGCCACCCGTCACGCGGCGGGGACGCCAGCGCCGTCACCTGTCCTGCCCGAGGACACCCCTGCCTGTGCTTCGCTGGGCGGTGGGAAGGCAAACACGAACCCGCTCTGCTCGGGCACCGACAGGGCCACGCTGTGCCCACGCTGGGCACGTGGCTGTCCCTGCCCCACTGGTGCAGGTGCCACCACGGAGACAATGCTCTGGGCACGTCCCCAACCCTTTAGGAGGGGGAGGCATGGACCTGGGGCACAGCATATGCCTGGAAGCATCTGGGTGGCATGGCTTTCCAGGGTGAAGCCCCCGGCCTTGAGTCCCTTGGGATCCACCCTCAGGATCCACCCCAGGATCCCGCCGGCTGGAGGCAGCACTGGAGGGTGGTACATACCATCTTGAAGTCCCGGTGGAGCTTGGTGTATTGCCACATGTTGCCCAGGAGGCTGGCTGCTGCTCTGGAGGACTTCTCGTTGTCCGAGCTGGGACAGGGACAGGACGCAATGAGCTTTGGGTACTGCTGGCCACAGGATGGTGCCCGTCAGCCCAAGGATACCACCTCAGAAGGGCCCAGAGGGGCTGAGGACTTAGCACTGGTGGGAAGAGGCAGAAGACTAAAGGCTGGAGCCCACCACGATGGGCAGGGTGGCCAGCGCTTCTGGGCAGGAGAGGTGAGAAGCACCCAGATGGGAAGAAGGTGGCTGCAGCAATAGGCAACCCCGTGGTGGGGTGTCCTGAGGAAGAGGCAAAGGGGTGGAAGGTGGCCATGAGGCCACCCTGAGCTGGTCTGGGGACTCCCAACACCAAGCCTTGGGAAGGGAGACTGGCTGTGACCCTCTTAACACCTTCTGGGCCAGGGGAGGAAGGGAAGAGCAGGACTGGACCCCAGGTCCGAGCTGGGATGGCAGAGTGGACAGGGAGCTCCCACCTGTCCCTTCTCTTCTTGATGTAGAAGAGCTTCCTGAGGCCATCAAAGTAAACGATGTCACGGGCGGCCATGGGGCTCTCCACTACCAGGTTGTTGAGGATGGCGATGATGTTCACAATGACATCAGCGGGCGGCGCCTTGTCCCCAGTGCTCCCCGGCAGCTTCTCGATCAAGTGGCTGACCACCTTGGTCGCTGGTGAGCAAAGGCATCACGTCAGGGCTGGTGGCCGGACCCAGGGGACACGCAGCAGCCTGGGGTTGAACCCTGCAACCTCCGGGGGGCAATGAGGGGACAGAGGACCCAGCCAAGGACCTGTGGGGCAGCACCAGGGACATCTTCAAGCCCTTTGCTCTCTGGAGTCTCCGCTGAGACTCCCTGGCACCTGGGAGAGGAGCTGGGGTACAGGGGCAAAGCCAAGCGAGATGGTGGGGTTGGAGGTTGGAGGCAGAGCAGAACGTGGGGGGGGTGTTTGGTTACTGGGGATGGACCGGCCACCGCGCCCTCAGCTGTGAGCAGGGACGCATCAGGCGGGAAGGGGCCGAGACGTGGCTGGAGGCCAGACAAAGGAGGAAAAGGGTGGAGGGCATCCGTCGGGCTCCTCCGCGCAGCCCTGGCCCTGCCCGTCCCTCCCTGGCACTCACACATCTCGTCCTTGTTGCGGGCGTGGCGGGACAGGTTGCGGATGAGCCCCGTCAGGGAGCGCAGCTGGTGGTGGTCGGCGGTACGGACACGGTCCAGCACGGGGTTCAGGATGCGCTCCTGCTCCAGGGCCAGCCGGCTCAGCACGCCTGCCCACTGCCGAGGCAAACACCCACTTGGAGACACCCACCACGGACCCACCGGCTCCTCTTCCTCCTCCTCCTCTTGCTCAACGTGCCAGGTCAGGGTGACCCATGCCCAGGTGGTGAGTAGCATGACGGCCACGTCCCCCACCCAGGAAAGGCTGGTACCAACCCGCAGGGAGATGCATCTGCTCCCCGGGCACAGCCGTGGCTGACTAGGTGGTGGGGACAACCAGGCAAGATGGGGCAAGCCCCAGAGGACATTCCCCTCCCGCGCCCTCACCCTGCGGTCCCCGGCGGTGATGTTCTGCAGCGCGCCCGAGGCCGCCTCCGTCGTGTGCTTGTTGAGCTCGCAGCGCTGCAGCAGCCGGTTGTAGATGCCCACGATCTGTGGGTTCCAGAGCCACTCCATGCCCTTGGGGTCCTTGGAGACCTCCGTGAAGGTGACGATGTCTGCGTTCAGGTACTGCTGCGGGGATGGGGACAGCACTGTTAGACGCGTAGGGGATGTCCCCTCTGCAGCATCCCTCACTGCTGCTGTTCCCTTTTCCCTGCAGGCCTGGTCTCAACTGCTGGGCAGCTCCAGGCTGGCAGGGATCCGGTAGGTCACCCCGGCTGCGTCATGCCCCGTGGCATGGCAAAGTGGGGGTTCGGCACCCTAGGTCACCCCACACACCTGATTCACCCTGCGCTGAGCTCACCCGCGTGTCCCACCCATCAGCTGAGGCCGGCGTCCACCTCCGCCCCAGCGTCGCCTCCACCGCCAGCTGCTTCCCAGTGCCAACCCCGCCCCAGGTGACACGGCTGCCATGTCGCCCACCGCTTCCCAGCCGCTGACCTCTCGTGCCTTCTTGCTCTGGGGGCTGAAGCAGCCCACCAGCTCCCCCGTCACCACGCTGCTGTTGTTCCTCCTGTGGCCTTCCAGGCGCTGGAGGGAGGACGGGGGCATTTCGTCGTACAGGCGGTAGGAGAGGTTGCGCAGGACGCAGACGGCGTTCTCCACGCTCTGCGGGGGGGAAGATGGGACATGAGGGTGTCGGTCCTTGTGCTGCCTGCCAGGACATCTCCAGCTGGCACGTCCCCTGGGGCTCTGTGGCCAGAATTACCCTGATGACACCAGTGGTGCCCCACTGTGCCCAGTAAGCCTGGACGGAACCAGATTGGTTTTCCCACCGTCACATCAAGACGTGCCTTTGCACCATGTGGACAGGGGCCACCGGGAGGGAATGAGCAGCACCCCATCTGAGGGCACCCAAACCCTCCCAGCACTCAGCTCCCAGGGCTCACCTTGTCCTCTGACTTGCCCACTTCCAGGGAGCTGTTCACATAGTGGATCATGGAGTCCACCAGCCCATGGCACTCACGCATCTTCTGCCGAGTCTGCTGGCTGGCAGAGCTGAGATTCCTGCATGGGGAACGCAGGTCCATCATGGAGAGAAGGGGCTTCCCCACAGCCACCCCCCCCCGCTCCGGCCACTGGGCACCACCGCGTGGAGGACAGCTAATACCTCTCCCATGGTGCTGACCGGGCTTTGCCTTGATGCACAAGTGCTACGAGGGATGGGGACCCCAGGAACGAGCCCCGGGGACCTTGCTCCCTATGCATACAGCACAGATGGTGTCTCTTCCTCCACCCAAAACTTTACCCACAGCGAGAGGACCGGAGCCAGCCCAGAGCAGGTACCTGAGGAAGCCTGTGGAGTTGTAGAAGATCTCTGCCTCTGAGGGGTTCTGCTGGATGACACCTGAGACCCCCAGCCCGGAGAGAGGGACCAGAACCAGGTCCGTGATCTGCTCCAGCGTGTCTCGGGCCAGGCGATCTTTCAGGTTGTCACTGGAGGAGAGATTCCACAGGATCCCTACGCAGAGGGGAATCCTCAGTCCCTGGAACAGCTGGAGAGCACGTCCACCCCGACTCACCTCCCCAGGGGGCTCATGCTGACCACCCGCAGCCAGGAGTGGCCATGGGACAGGATGGGTAACAACGATGGAAAGAGGTCATCCCTGGGAAGTGTCATCTCAGCTTTACTGATGGGGTGGGGGCACCACGTGCCACCCCCAAGGGAGGAGGACCCCTGCCCACCCCCGCTATTGTCTCCAACCTGTGACGTTCTTGCGGAGCTCGTCGTCAGGCTCCCGCAGCGTCCGCATGAGCTCGTAGATGCCATTCTCCTCCACCAGCGCCAGCTTGTTCTCGGCATTGTCATAGATGAGGTTGCGCATGGCGCCCGTGGCATGGCGCTGCACCTCCTGGTTGGGGCTGTTGAACAGCTTCACCAGCTTGGGCATGGCCTGGAGGCTGCGGGCCTGGGAGGGGAGAGCCCGGCTGGGTTGAGACGCCCAGCTGCTCTCCCATTCAGCTGGGGGCTGGGGCTCCCTCCATCTCCTCCACCCTCCCTGGGGTGGCCCACCATGGCAGAGGAGCTGGGGACAGCCCCTTCCCTTTCGGCTCCTGGGTGCTCACCTGCTTCTTGGCATTGCTGTCACTGTAGCATTTGTGCTGGAGGTAGGCAGCGCCCAGGACCTGCAGGTTGGGGTCGCTGGCTATCAGGTATTTCACTGCGGAGGGCAGGTCGATGTCATCAAACCTGGAAGCCACAGGTAGGTGAGGAAGAGCTCAAGCAGAGTACCCCACAGGGGTTCTCCACCTCTGCACCCCACCACGTCCTGCATCTCAGAGGAGACGCATCAACCCATCTCCCTCCCCACCACGTTCTTGGGACACAGGACTCCAGACCCAGCTGAAGGAGCATCTTCCCACCCTCATGCCTCAGGATGCGTCCATAAGAGGAACTAAGGACGCATGCAGGACACGCTTGGAGGTCAACTCATGCCGTGGTCTGTCACTACAGGGCCAAATTGTGCCCACCAGCTCACCCCTCCTCCTGCATCCCTTGCAGCAAGGCAATACCAGGCAAGAGATGGAAGGCTTTGCCCTCAACTGGCCAAGTGACTAGGTGGGGACAAGGACTCAGCTGGTGCCGGACTAGCCCCGTTGGCACTCACCCCCCCGACTGGTGGCTGAGCAGCGTGCTGTGCCCGTTGTACATCTCCATGGCGCGCTGGTCCTGGAGGTGGTGGCTGGACTCGGCCAGGCTGCGCACGGAGGGTGCGCGGGAGCTGTGCTCCACCATCCCCATGTACGAGCTCCCAAGGCCCGGCTGCGAGGCCGCCTGGATGCTGCCGAAGGAGCCGGTGCTAAGCCGCGACCGGTTGTTGCTCTGGAAGCGCTGGAGCGTGCGCATGGCAGGCGCCCGAATGGTGCGGCTCTGGGTCACCTCGCTGCCGTCCAGCCAGTCGGAGGCGGCCTTGGTGGTGGAGCCGGCGCTCATCTGCCTCTCGAAGGTGTAGGAGCGGGTGAAGCCGCCATTGCCTTGGCTTTTGTAGAGGGGACGGTGACCCACGGAGTCCAGCTGCTCTGACATGACACTGTACCGGTCATCTGCGACGGCGGTAGGCTGGAGCGGCCCGTCGGCCAGCCGCAGGGAGTGCAGTGAGAGGGTGTCAAAGTTCTGCCGGGGCCGGTAGTTGCGCTCGTGGAAGGAGGTAGGCCGCGGCGAGGTATTGGTGGCCTGCGACATGGCGTAGCTGGTGCTATAGCCCCGGCCCTTTGCCAGGCCCCCGTTGCTGATGGTCGCCATCCGCTTGTGCGGGGTGAGGTCCACCGCCGAGCGTGAGGACCAGCTGCTGCCCTTCAGCGTGCCGAAATCCTTCTTGGCCAGCGGCTGATACAGCTGCGGGGGGAAAGCGGGGGGGTAGGGGGTGCCCCCGAGCCTGTCGCTGCCTCCCCACCG
>VZTL01034767.1:11690-38199 GCA_013400535.1 Scopus umbretta | reverse complement strand
ACAGCCAGCCCCAGACCCCCACATTGTTGCTCTGGCAAGCCCCAGACCCCCACTTCGCCTCCCAGGAGAGCCCTGGGCAGCCTCCCCATTGACCCCGAGACCCCTGTGGCCCTGCCAGTGAGCCCCAGACCCTCACATTGCCACTCCAGCACACCCAAGACACCCGGCAAACTCCCCTGGAGACCCCCGGATCCCTGGGCAAGCTCCCCAGGCAGCCCTGGACCCCCCCATGACCCGATCAGCAAGCCCCAGACCCCCACATTGTCCCTCTGGCGAGCCCCAGACCCCCACATGAGAGCCCCGGACCCCCGGGCAGCCCCACCGCTGTCCCCAGCCTCCTCGGGCTGCCCACCAAAACCCCTCCGGGAGGGGGCAGCTCGCCGAAGGGCCGGAGCAGGGGCTGATTGGCAGTAATTACTGGTCGGGCCGTCCCTGTTTTGCTTTTCAAATCAGCTGGGGAATTAAAAAACAACAATAATAATAATAAAATAAAAAAAAGGGGGCGGCTCAGCGCCAGCAGGCCCGGTAGTAATGAACGTGGGGTGACTCAGCCGCTGCCACCGCACAGGTACTAATTAGGCTCACCCCACCCGCTGAGCCGCTCCGGCCGACCTTGGCACAGCCAGGGTGGGGGACGCCACGTACCCCCAGCCCAGTGTGCTCAGGAATGCTCCCCGGAATCCCCACAGTGTTGTTTCATGTCTCTCTCCCTCAGCCCCTGACTCGCTAACCGAGCTGCTCACTCCTGAACCGAGTTGTGCCTGTTCTCAGCCACGCCCAGGCACTCAGGCTCTGCCCCTGCTCGTGGGCACGGGGCATTTTGCCCGTCAGCTCCAGCACAGCACATCAGCCAGAGAAGCTGGTGCTGGCTTTGGCCGTTTGAAGGCGAGCGTGGCGACGCGGCCTCGGCTCTGCAGCGAGCCACGGCTCAGCACTCAGCGTCACCGCTCCGAACCCGCCTGGCAGAAGCGTGGCGGCCTTTGCCGGCCAGGGCTTACGACACCCAGTGATGACAACGCCAGGACGGCTTTTGTGCTTTGTTAGGAGGGTGAAAAGGGCGGCAGTCCCTGAGGAATGTGCTGCTGTCAGCAGGAGCAGCGGCTGATGCCGGGGTGGGGTGGCAAGAGCTGCGGGTGAGTGTTTTGGGGTGAAGGTCCCTGCTTTGATGGCCTCCCCAAACCCTAGTGGGCTGCAAACCCCGGTGCCACCATCACATCGTGCCTGGGGACCAATACGGGGGGGTCCCACCTCCGCAGCTCGGGGGGGAGTTGGGTCAGGGACTTCATGTGTTTACTGGGAGCCTCCCCTTTGCTTAGGGGTCACACCTGACCCCTTTGGGGTACAGCACCCACGGATAACCACAAGGACCTCCCCCCCTTCTCCAACCTCGGCACCACCCACACGGGGAGCGTCGGTGGGCGCACCAAGTTTGGCAGAGCCCAGCGGGGCGCTCCCAACCCTCCGAGCCCGGATGAATCACGGGTTCCCCCCCGGGAGCAGGCGGGGAGGGCGGTTCGCTCGCTCCCTGTGCAAGCCGATGCTTGCCCACCGTCCCTGTGCCAGGCACCGAGGGGCTTGGGGACAGCCCTGGGAGCCCCTCCATCCCTGGGGGACGAAAGGGCTCCCAGGCATGGCCCCGAGCCTGCTGGCAGCCCCGTTCCCCCAGGCTCTGCCTCCCTTCCGAGCCCCTGTCGTGACGCTGTCCTGCAGCTTAAAGATGGAAACCGGGGGGTCATGGGGGGGTTAGGAGGGGTTTGAGGCCAAAACCGGCAGCACTCGCCTCATTAAGTGGCTCGTTAATAGGGGAAAGTTTTGGGTGGGAGCAGGGATGCACTGGGATGCTTAAAAAGCAGCAAATTGGCACAAAAAACACCCCACATTTGGAACAAAATTGGGGGATTCCCGAGGGGATCCAGCCACGGTCAGGGTGATGCAGAGTTAAATAAACTTGGTCGGGGGCGGATTGCCCCTAAATCAGTTGCTGACCCCCCAGCCCGGAGGCACCCGTACCCCTTCCTCCATGGGGTGACAGAGCCACGTCCCCAGGGAGACCTCAGCTCCCGGCTGCAGCGTTGTCCTCTCCCACCCCCCGAGCACCACTGAGTGCCTGTCCCCAAAACCGGGTCCCCAGGGAAGCCTGTGGCTGCCGGTGCCATCAGCGTTTCAAGCAGGGAGTGGCCAACGCGGCACCACGAAGCCCGGCCACAGCGCACACGTGCCGAGAGCCACGCTGGGGAAACTGAGGCACAAGGAGAGGAGGAAAAAAAAAGCCTCTTGGCCAAAGCTGGCCGGGAGAGCAGGCAGCTGCTGGATCTGGCATCCGCACTGTCCCTGTCCACCCCCTGCATGAGGGCTGGCGGCAGGGTGGGTGCCACCGGCTTTCCCCGGGGACCCGCGCTGGGGACAGGCACGGCGATGGGTGCGGGACCGGCCGGCACATACCTTGTTGGGTGGCCCCGGAGGGCCGTTGCCCTGCAGCATCCTCCCGGGCAGGCGGGTGCACCCCTGGGTGCTACACGGGTGCCAGGCGCCCCGGCACGGGGTGGGTGATGCCGTCTGCGGCGGGGCCGGTGTGGGGGGCGTGGGGCCGTGGCACGGGCCCGCCCCGGGAGCTTACCCAACCAGTCTCTTCGCTGTTGTTTTGCATGTGCGCTCGAAACCCGCTCGCCTCGCAGCCAAGTTTGCGCTTTTGGGGCTTGTGGCGGCTCCGCAAAAAGCCTCGGCACAGCCACAATGCCAGCGGGGTGCCCAGGGGTCCCAGCTGCCCCATCCCAGGCAGCGGAGCCGCATCTCCGCTGTCTTCATGATGTCCCAAACAAATCGCCATCGGTCCCCACCACCATGGCCATGGTCCAACGTGTCCTTTCCACCACATCCCCTTGAATCCCTCCAGCACGGGGCACCCNGGGGAGGCAGAGCTGGGGGGGGGGGCATGTTTTGGGGTGCAAGGGGCTCCCCTGGGCCCCGGGGGTTCACAGGGAGCGTGTTTGCATGTGTGGGATGGAGCAGAAGCTCTTTGAAGCCAGATAAGCCAAGAGGGAGCGTTTGAAACAGGCCAAACCAGTTTAGGGGCCATCTCTTCCACCGGCACCACAGCCCAGGCTCCATGCCGCACCCGGCGCTCGCTGGG
Source organism: Scopus umbretta (assembly GCA_013400535.1). Taxonomy (NCBI): domain Eukaryota; kingdom Metazoa; phylum Chordata; class Aves; order Pelecaniformes; family Scopidae; genus Scopus; species Scopus umbretta. Next base: position 35,069 of record VZTL01034767.1, on the reverse strand, counting down.
GGCTGCTGAAAGGTGACCCCCCCCCAGCGACGCCCACCGTGGGGCAGGAGGCTGCCCAGGACCCTCCACCCAGCCACTGCTGTCACGCTTGGCCCGTTCTCAGCCCAGAGGTGTCAGGGAGGCTCCCGTGCTCCCCTGGCCCTCCACCGACCCCTTGCTCAGCCCCACGGCCAGGGCAGCCCTATAGCGAGGCCGCTCCGGGCTGGCGTTCGCCTCCACCGCCCCGAACAAGCCTCGACGCCTTCACCAGCATCCCCCCAGGGCAGGGCGAGCCGCCCGGCCAGCACCTCGCCCCAGAACCGGGGTTGCTCCTCTAAAAGCGGGGACGTGCCTGCACCCCGCTGTCACTCGGAGCTCCAGCGCCGGGCCTGGGAGAGGCTCCCCATGGTCTCTGCAGTCCCCACGCAGTCCCCACGAGTACAGCTCAGCCACTGCTGGAGAAACAAAACCCTCCAGCGTCCTGCTACCGGCGCTGCCCCCAGCAGACACCATTGCCAGCTCCAAATTGTTCCCAAAACCCACCCAGCAGGGCTGGACCAGCGTGTCCAGTGGGGATGGCACTGGTGGCACCACTGCCTTCCAGCATCAGCGGCAGCTCTGGATTTGGCTGAGTGTGGTGTCAGCTCCGATGCTGGCAGCTCTGCGAGCTCATCTAGCTGGAAAGCTGCTGGAAAAGTCATGCCTAAGGAAAGGTGGCTTTAGGGATCCTGCTGCTGGCCCCGGGGGACTGTGGGGCCACCCGCCCTGCCCAGGACTTCTCAGCCCACAGGCCAACAGCTGGCACAGCGGGCAGAGCCCTCACCCACAACAAAGCGCTTCCAAAGTGCTAAAAAAAACAGGCAGTGTGGAGAGAAAAACCCGCTGACTGCCCAAGACTCTCCCCTCCTGGCAAATCCCAGGGCCAGGAGTACCAAATTTGGGGTACAAAGCCCCCAGAGCCCCAGACTGTGGCTGTTTTCTGAGGGTAAGCAGGTTGCTGAGCCCACCGCCTCCATCCTCACCCCAAAACTCAGCGGATGCTCAAACAGAGCCCGGGGGATGCAGATGGGGAATGAAACACCCAGGGCGGGAAACTCCAGGGCTATTTCAGCTCCCAGGGGTGCTCACGGTTGCTGAAAGCTCACGGCGGAGGGCAGCAAGGACGCAGAGGTCGCAGCCGGGGGGATCTGTAGGGACAGGGTGACTGGGTTGAGGAGTGGAAGGAGCTCGCGGCAGCCAGGCCCACGGCAAAGCGGGATTTTGCTGGAGCCCGCGAGGCGCTGCGTGCAGCTGGGCACATCCACACGCGAGGGGAAGAGGTGAGCGAAGAGCTCGGGCAGACGCGGCCATCCTGCGAACAAGAGAGCAGGGGAGCGCGGGAGCAGCTCGTGGCTCTCCCCACAGCTCAGCAGCCCCGGGGGGGCATCGGGGCGAGCCCCCCACGCAGCGTGTGGGGTGCAGGCAGCTGCCCGGGTGGAGCCCAGGTGCGGGGCGGAGGCTCAGCAACCTCCCTGCAAGCCTGGGCGTGCATCCGGGCACCAAAAACACGGCTGCTGCCTCCTCCTCCTCCTCGCTGCACAAAACAGCAAAGGGGCCCCTTGCGACACCGCTGCTGCCCGCTCCCACGGAAGAGAGCAGATCCTCGCCCCGTACCCATCCCACCTCCTCCTCCTCGTCCTCAGTCCCACCGGCAGCCCTGCCTGGGGGTTTCTGACCTCTCCCCCCAGCGCCAGCCGGGCTCAGCCCAATGCTTCCACCGGCGCATGCCATCGGGCCAGGGCTTCCCGAGCCCTCCTGGCTGTTACAAACTACAAACGGCAGCGGTGATTCCGAGGGGCAAAAGCGTCCCGCCAGCCTGCACGGCCACCTGCCGCCGCGAGGGGACTCGGGAGGGTCGAGGGACAGAGGCCGACCTGGCTTTTCGTGCCCTACACCCGGCTGGGGACCGTATCCCTGCCAAGGCACGAGGGTGATGGAGGGGAAGGAAATCCCAGCCAAGACATTGATTTTATTTTTTAAGAATTAAAAAAACCCAAAAAAACAAAAAACAAACCCAAAACAGACAAAACTTCCTGAAAACAGCTTCCTACCTCATAATTTCACAGAAATTAGCTTGGAAACGTCATTTGCTCTCCCCCTGCTCCCACACCTGCCCCGGGCTCTGCCCTTTCCCATCCCAACCCAGCCCCCCGGGCACAGGCAATGCCAGCCCGTCGTGCCAAGGAGCTCTGCCCCCGCCCGGCGTGTCCCCGTGCGGCAGGGCAGAGTGGAACCCCTCTTCCCTCCACGGTGGCTCCACGGGTCCCGGGGAGGGGAGCAGGAGGGCATCCCCCCCGAAAAGCCCTCCAACCTGGCACAGGGACAAGGTGCTGGGCATTTTGGGGGGAGCGACCCAGCAAAGGGGCTGCAGCGCGAGCGCCAGCTGTGAGCTGGGGTACCGCTTTTCCACCTCCAGCACCACCAGCCCGGCACAGCCCCCAGGCTCCAGGGATCAGCCCAGAGGCTTCACCCCTCCCGACAGCAGGACACCCATTGTCCCGACGCTAATGAGTTAATAAATTCATTTCTGACTAAGAAATTAGACCCTTAAGAAAAAAATCACCACCCGCTTTCACCCTCCCCGCTCCCCCCCTCCCCAAAATAACCGCGGTTTGTTTACGGGTGCCCTCCGTGCCGGCACCAAGGCGCGTTGGCGGAGGTGGGGGACAACCGGGTGCCAGCAGTGGCCTGCCTCCGGTGGGCGCGGGGGAGTCGGTGGCTGCGGGCCGGGCTCGGGGCGCTAGTCCTTGGGTGGCTTCTTGCTGCGGGCATTCCACATGCCGCGCTTGGAGTGGTAGTAATGGTAAAAGTTCCTGAGACGCAAGCGCTCCACCTCCAGCCCGCTCTGAAGGACCCTGCAGCCGGAGGGAGGGACAGCCGCTCAGGGAAGGGAGGGGACAGAAGTGGCTCTTTGCCCCTTCCCCGCCGCGTCACCCCAGCCTTTAGCCAGCTGGATGGAGGGGAGGGAGGGTTTCCCAGGGGATATGCCCAAATCCGTGTGGCCAGCCCTGCCCCGGGGCGGGGTATGGGGCTGCCGGACGCCTCACCTGTCCAGGAGCTCCCAGTCCTCCCCACCCCAGCGGTCTCTGAACTCCTCCGTGTTCATCCCTCCCACACGGTCAAAGTCCGACTTGTAGATGCCGAAGAGGCCGAAGCCATTCACCTCCCAGTAGCCTGGAGCAGGGAGAGCAATGAGGCGAGGGGCGTGGGGACACCCCGAAATCCCCAAGCCATCACCTCTGCACTCTCCCCACTACCTGGGAACCATGAGAACACCCCATCCCAACCCCTCTTCCCACCACGGGTCGTCCCCATCACCACCACCTCCCATGGGGGTGCACCGAGTGACAGCCTGGTTTTGGGGGGCATCGCACCCAGCGCACCTCAGGCACCCTTGGGCTTGAATCCCACCTTACCAGAGCAAAACCAACCCATCCTCCCGGCACATCTGAGCCCAGCTGTAACCCAAACCCAGTGCTGCAGCTCTCCTCAGGCAGGCGGGGGACATTGTCCAGCTGGAAAGGCGTCACGGCAGACGGGACCCCGCTTACCGTTGGGCTCCCGCGGGGAGCTGCCGCAGCTCAGCCTCATGACGATGGGCGCGTAGGCCAGCTTCCCTTCCACGCAGTGCTTCCGGATGCTGTCCAGGATATTGGGGGGGAAATGGATGTGCAGGTCGCAGAGGAACACGATGCTGTGCCCGTCCTACGCGGGGGGGACAGACACAAGCAGGAGGATCAGGGTGAGACAGCTCCGGGAAAGAAGCCAAGGCGAGAGCTGATTCCTCTCCACTGGCTCACCTCAACCATGTCCACGCCAGCCTGCAGCCCGGCCGAGCGCTCAAAGTTCCCTGTGCGCCGCAGGTACTGGTAGCTGAGGAGAGAGGACAGGGGATTAGTGCTGGTGGCCAAAAAGGACACAGCCAAGAGGGGGACGGGGATCACCAGCAAGGAGAGGGGACCTGCTCAGGAAGGGGGTCAGGTGCCTACAACTCATGCCGAGGGTCCGCCACAGAGGCAAAGGAGGTTCCTGCAATCCCCGTCTCCTCCACATGGGAAACAAGTTTAAACCCCCCAAAAGGAGGAAGATGAGAGGGACAGTGAGGCAGAGACCCGTGCTGGGCTGGGGAAGGAGCGGCAGGTTGCGCAAGCACCACCAAGATGGCCTGACCCACCACAAGGAACCCCGCAGACCTCCCTCGGCAGCCTCGGGGAGAGCAGGGTGGGAGACCAGGAGCTCGTGCAGGGTGGCTTACCGGGGCAGTTGGGCATCCTGTAAGGCTTTCTCGACATCCATGTCGTCGCTGTCAAAGTCCACCAGGATGACATTGAAGTTGGCGTCCTTTGTAGCCCCATACAGGCGGGCCATGTCTGAGATGAACTGCTGGACCCAGCGGGCTTGGTTCTTCACTGCCGGACACAGCCACAAATGTCCCTCAGGCTCATCACAGGGGCCCTAGAAGCACCCCCTTCCCCAACCAAACCAACACCCCTTCTGAGGAGAAGCGATAGCCTCAGCATCTCATGAGAGGAGAGAACCTCATCCCCCTTGGGCCAGCCTAGGGGATGCAGCCAGGGAGCAAAGGGGTCGCCTTCCTCCCGCCAGAGGATGCTGAGGGCAGAGGGAGCAGCAGAGACCCTGGAGACACGCGTTCTGCTGTCACCTACCAGGTACCACAAAGTGCACCATGACATCCTGCTTCCAGCTGAGCCGCAGAGGCCGGCACAGGACAGGTCTTCCGTAGAGGATGCTCCAGGTGCTTGGCTGGGGCTCGGTGGCCCCCAGGGCTGGCCCTTCGGGGTTGGCCTCGGCGCTGTCGTCCTGCTTGCCCTGGTGCAAGAGGACGTAGACGTACTCAGAGAGCCGCACTGTCCGCTGGCCCCGCTCTGCCAGCTCCAGCTCCAGCAGGTAGCGGTTCCCACGGGCCGTGTCCCGACGCTTCTCCACATTGACAATTCTCAGGAGGGTGTAGATGCTACGGGGAAAGGAGAAGCACTTGAAAGCACCATTGCTGTGAGCTCTGGTCCCCACAGCTCCCTTGCTCGAGGGGTTGGCCTGAACCCAGCATCCAGCTCACTTGGCCCCAAGAAGCCAAGCGGGGTGAAGGCATGTCCTGCCAACCTCCCGCCCATACGCCTCGCTCCCTCCCTACCCTCCATTCTTCTCATTGAGCTTCTCCATGTACTGTGCCACCACGTCGACGACCTCGCTCTCGCTCAGCTGCAGGTTGCCTGACACGTTGCAGCGCAGATCGTTCCAGTCAGAGCGCAGGAGTTCGAAGTCCACCGAGCTGACGCTGAACGTCCTCTGCCAGTTGATGGAGTCCTCCAGCCAGCTCTGCTGCAGCTCCCCAGTCTCGTAGCTGTAGTCTGACACCTCTTCTTCCTCCTCCTCCTCCTCCTCTTCCTCCTGGCCCTTTCCTTCCTCCTGCTGGGATGCCGTCGTTTCTGACATCTTCAGAAAGGATGTCACCCGCATTCCCTCCGAGTGGGTCACCTCAGAGGAGTTGTAATCAGTGGTGGCTGCTGTCCTGCCCGGAGCAGGCGTTGCGTCCTCATGGGTCTCCCTACTGAAGAGCCCTTCAGTCCCCAGGGCGAGGAGGCTGGGCAGCGCCCGCCACTCGGTCCCCAGCTTGGGTGGACGTTCCCACCTCCTGCCACCCGCCCGTGTGCTCTTCCGCCTGGCAGCGTCCCTCTCCTTGGAGATGTTGCTCAGGAGCCAGGGGGTCCGGCGGCCAGGGATGGCACGGAGCCTGCTGGAGGTGACAGGATGCTTCTGAGGGGCCTTGGAGCGAAGATGGACTTTCTTCAGAGGTTTTGGGTAAAGAAAGATGCCAGGGAAAACAGGCTCCTGGGCCGGGGCTTTGCGCTTCCTGGGCTGCAGCCTGGTCACATAGACCTTCTCCTGAGCTTTCCGGGGCTTTTTGTCCTCCCTGGGTGCTGCAGGCTTGCTGGGACCTGGCGTTTTGGCTTTGCCACCAAAGATGGGAACAGAGAGGTGGGGTTGGAGGCTCAGAGCCCCGGCACGCTTTGAAGACACCAGCATCCCCAGTTCATCCTCCTCGCCCTCACTGGGATCCTGGGGTAACCAACTGAGCATCCGCCCATGGACCTGCTCTGGTGTGGGGCCCACGTCCTCCTCGCCGCGGAGGTCCTCGGGGACAGCCGCCGGGCTAGCGCTGGCCTGGCGGGATGTGCTCCACCCTCCCGGCTGCCCAGGCGTGCTTGCCTCGTCCCGGGCCTGACCCTGCTTGCGACGGAAGCTGTAATAGTCCAGGTCGTCTCCGTAATCCCTGGTGACTGGCAAGGTCTCTTTCCCTTTGGCTCTGGGTACCGGCCCAAAGCTCTTCTCCTTGGCTTTGGGAGGTGGGTCTGTAGGCTCAGGGCTGTCCACTCCTTCTTCCTCCTCCTCATCCTCGAGGAAATCTAGGGAGTAAAGCCAGAGATAAATACCCCACGGGTCCCGGCTACTCAGCACACCCCCCGGCAGCAGGCTGGCCCAAGACAAGGAGGCAAAGTTTGTCTCCAGCAACAGATTAACCTGCAACAGCCTCTGGGCGAGGGAGACTGAGAGCTGTTGGGCAGACTGATGCTCACCAGGGCTGGCAGCTCCAGGCTCTGCCTGTTAACCCCTCCAAACTTTGGCCACATCTTGGTACCACTCTTATTTCATCTGGGAGCAAATCTAGCCTGCTGGGGCTTTGCCAGGCTGCAAACTGACTACAAGGCAAGCTCTGAACAACCCAGCTCCTGTGGGTCTCTGTGAGCATCCCCAGACCCCACACGAGGTCCGGTCATATCCTGCTGCCCGCTGACGAGGCCAAGCCAGGAGATGTGGGTACATGGCTTCAAAGAAGCAGGGAGAGCAAATCCCAGCACTAGCATCCCGCTTCCCATGGCCCGCAGTGCTTTGTGGCTGAGCAAAGTGGGATGCATGTCCACGGACAGCACAGGACTGTTTGGAGGCAAGCTGCTCCGTGCAGCCCTGCCCTCCTCAAGCCTCCCAGTGTCGCTGGAGGCATGCCGATGAACTGCATCACCGAGCGGGTGGGCTGGTGGGCAAGGATGCCGGGTGCCCGGCCCTGAGCCAGGCTGCTGAGAGATGCCCAAAAAGCTGCCAGCGGGGAGCGGTGACTCACTGTCTGGGTTGAGGAAGAGAAATGCTCGCTGGCGTGGATCCTCCTCCTCTTCATCCATCTTCATGTACTTATAAAAACCAAACCTGGGAGACAGAGAGGAAAGATGAGGTCCCGGAGATAAGGGAGGGTGTACACACGGCGGGACGTGCTCACACACACGCGAGCCTGCGTGTGTGTAGAGAGGAACATCCCCAGCTGCAGAGCAGGCACCCAGGCACAGCCTGGCTCCGAAGGGAGCTGGGATTCCCAAAATCCAGGAGCACTGCCAGGTCTCAAGCTGCTACGTGCCTGAGAGATGGGAAAAGAGCCAGCATGGAGGTGGCCCTTCCGTGGGGGACAGAGCGATGTGTCATCTCAGCACCGTTTCTCCAGCTCTCCGAGTGCCCTGTTGACATCAGCCCCTTTCTTCCCCCTCCATGTACCACCCCCCAAATACCGGCCCCCCAACACTCACTTCTCCAGGTAGAGGGGAGACTCCCTGTAGAAGCACTTGTTCTCCGTCTCCATGTGAGTGAGGCGTGTGAAGTCATTGGGGTACACAAACGAGAGGTAGACCTGGGGAGATGACCACACCACCATCATGCCAGCGCAGAGTGGGCTCGCTCCGAGGAAGTAGGGGCCAGCAAGGCTAGGAGTCGTGGACCCTAGGCCACCGGCATGGCCCCTCAACACTGAGGTGACCCCCAGAATCTCAAACACCCCATAGGTAGGGCTTTTAACCCAAAACCTTTTGGGTGAAGATGGGGAAGCTCAGCCTGATCCTTTAGTAAGGGACATTTTCTCCTGGATTTTAACCAAGGGGAAGCATCCCTGCCCTGGGGTGGGGACAAAGCGCTGCGCTTTGCCACATCTCCTGTGGGAGCGTGACGCCATCCCCATCACGGGGAGAAACTCTTCATGGGGAGACACTTACAAATTGCAGGCCTTGGTAGCGGGCGATGGGGAAGTCCTTCACCACGTAGGTGGGGCTGTAGGCACAGGGCACCAGCACGTTCTCCACTCGGGAGGCCTCAATCGCAGGGGCTGAGGAGAAGCAGCCACAGCTCAGCCCCAGGCCATGCCCCACCACTCCCATAGCCCAACCCACCCCACCTTGCGCCCCTATAGACCCTAGCAGAGATGCCATCCACCCAACAGGTGGGCAGAAGGTAGGAGGGATGGCCTGGGTGCCTGTGGCAGCCAGGTCCTGCCTTTTTCCTCCTCAAAACCGCACAGAGATTTGTGAGGATCCAGTCCCAGCCACTTACTGAGGAAGAAGGTGTCCCTGGGGTCAGACTTCAGCATGTCAGCCCCGTGCTCATCTTGCTGTGCCTCCCAGAGGTAGCTCCCGCTGTGGCTGGCCAAGGTCTGCGGGATGTGCTCCACGTGGTTCATCTTCAGGGATGATTCATCTGAAGAAGGCGAGGACAGGGGCTGAACCCCACAGGCATATGCATACAGAGCATTGTCCCAGAAGCATCCAAGGTGGTGCTTCCCAACCTTTCCATCCCTCCCACCAAGAGGGCTCGGAGGCTTGTGGATTCCTCCTGCTCCCAGGAGAACAAGGGGAGCCGATGTGTTCGCACGAGGGCAAACCCAGCTCCTCCAGCCCTCTCGCATGCTCACAGACCCCATGACTAATCAGCCTAATGATTATTGCCATCAACTAATGAGCCCTGAAAGGACAAGGGTATAACTGATCTCAAGCAGGGAGCCTGGCTCTGATTACGGCATCGCTCACCATGCTCAAAGACAAGGGGTGGGAATGCTTGGGGGCTTTAACTCCCAAGGACACAGGATTTAAACCGTGAATGTTCTTCCCAGTAGAGATGCAGGTAAATGCAACACGAGCTGGTTTTACCTCCTGTTCAGGGATGAGGGTGGCATGTTGTCCTTGGCTATCAACCAGCCCCCAGACCTCCCCCGAGGGGAGGTCACCTTGCTCCGGTCACCTTGGCCATGCTCAGAGCTGCCTGCCCCAAGCACCCGAGGGTGCTCTCTTTCCAGGCAGCCCTGCCTGCTGCAGAGCTGCGGGGAAGCAGGCAGGTCCTGAAGCAAACAGGACCCTCTTTCCCGAGCCCCAAATTCTTCTGCTTGCAGCAGGGAAAGGCTCCCCAAATGCCTCCGTGCAGCTGGCTGAACTTGGGCTGCAGCCCTGGAAAAGCCCAGAGAAAGGGAGGGAAGGAGGATGCTCTGCGTGCTGCTGGCCTCCACCACGCCACAGGGACAGGCTCCCCACGGGTGATGTGGCTTCACCCCGGGATGCTCCTGGGGTCTGAGGGAGCTGGGAAGCAGGAAAGAGAAGCAGAAAGAGCCAGCACTGATGGATAGCTGTCAGGGGGCGGAATTTATCTGCACTTCATCCATCTCGTGGGCACCTGCATCAATACCAGCAACACCCCTCCATCACTCTTCTCCCCATTGATCCCCGCCTGTTGCCTGTCCCCTCCTGCCTTATCGACACCTTCCAGGGCATGTTTGATGACCAGTCCTCCAGCATATTGAGCACCGGGGCAGGACCCATCTATCAAGTCCTTTCTTGCTGCCAGGGAAGGGGCAGGAAGCAGAAGATCTATAGATTTAATTAAACCTTGCGCCATCCATCCCTGCTTACACGACAGCTCCTCGTAACTCAGGGCCAGGCCAAGGAGCCAGCCCTCCGTCGTCTCATTAGCAGGGACAAGGCTGGAGCACAAGGAGAGCTGTGTTTCCATGGTGTGTCACCTCCGCACCTCATTTTTAGGAGGGTCCAGCACACTCCCAGCAACAACCGTACCCACCACAGCCCCTTGCCTCCTTCCTTACACGAGCAGAAGCTCTGGGGCGGGGGTTGAGAGGCTGAGGAACTTTCCCCAGGATCTGATTTCCCAGGATCTGGTTTCCTTCCTGGGCTCTAGTGCCGTCTCTCCCCGGCTGCACCAACACATACAGCCCCCTGGAGAGCTTGCTCACCGTGGCTGCAGGCGGACACGTGTGGCCCTTACCTGTGTACAGGGAGATGTAGGAGGAGTCGATCACTTCAAACTTCAAGCTGGGGAGGAAAACTCGCCACTAGGAAAAAACAAAAGGAAATGCAGAATGAGTGGGAGGGTGGCAGGGCTTCAGGATGCAGTCACCGAACCCCAGGCACCCTAGGATGGGTTCTCCCCCATCCTCATCTCCCAGAAACTTGCCTGCACCGATCCCAGCCCCGACCCTGCGGGAGAGAAACAAGGCAGAGGACTGATCCTGCCCCAGCACAGACGCAGGCCCATCTCCTGCCCTTACCCGCAGTGATTTGGGATCAGTAGGCATCCCCTGCGTGGTCAGAAAGGGGAAGGCTCCCAGAGTTGGGACACAGATTCATGCTGCTTCCCTCTCGGGACTGCCACGTGGCCCCCCCGTGGTCCTCTGCGCCAAGCAGGCCAGATCCAGCCCCGCATCAGCAGCGGCATCAGTAACACCCTGGGAGGCAGCAAAGCCAAGCGTCCTGCCTCGCAGGGGAGAGACGGTGCAGGGGCACAGGGCAACTTTGCCACACGCCCCCCCTTCAACCTCAGGGAACGGAGCAGGGAGGCCACAGCACCCATCACGGACCTGAGCCAAAGCCGACACGCACCTACACCACCTCCTCTCCTTCCCACACCTCACTCCAGGGCTGCGTGAGCCCACATTAACAGCAGACGAGTTGGCATGGACTTAAGAGGGTCTTCATAGCTGCCTGCACTGATTTAACTGCATGCATTTTAAAAGCATGTCTTGAGCCTTTGTTGGGACAAGCCCTCAAATACCCACAGGGAGACACACATTAGGGTCCTGCTTTGTTGTTGTTTCTTTCTGAACATCTGAAAGGCTTTCCTCCCTCCAGCAAAAAAATGTCTCCCCCATCTATTTGTTTTTCACAGCAGAAATGCAGATCTTATCGGATGGACCGAGATGGAAGCCTGGGAGGGCGAGGCTGAGCGACTAGGAGGAGAGAGCCAGCGAGGAAGGGGTGTTGTCAGCCTCTCTGATGCGTTGCTGGCACAAGTTTGACTCCAGTGATTAATGACTGCTTGGGAGAAAGGAAACCTTTGCTAACAAGCCAACATCATCCCCTCCCAAAGACAGCCCAAGCTCCCAACACACATGCTCCAGGCTTTGCCAGGGTTGTGCAGCCAGGGCAGACAAGTTCAGATTTGAAACTCTTGGTATCTCTAAGGGGGAAAAGAAAAAAGGGACCCACTCCATCATCTCGGCCATCTCTCTCTCCCTCCACTGACCCTGGGATGCAAGCCAGCAAGGTGGGCTGCCACTTGCAGATGGTGTCCTGGGAACTGCCTGCTGTGGCCTTACGTGGTCTGGGCCTTCCTTGCCCATGACAATGGGCTCCTCAGAGAAGCAGCCCATGGGGGACCTTTCTCCCTGTGCCAGCCCTTCTGCAGAAGGCCAAGGAGAAGGGAGAAGGGACGGGACTGGCCACGCAGAACTAGGCATCCTAGTGCCGCTGGAGCCCAGAGTGGAGGGGCTGCTCCATTAGCATCTGTTACGGGAGCACATCAGCATGGCAGAACCACAAGTGGGGGACGGCAGGGTCTCCAGCTCCTGAAAGGCCATCAGCACGGAAGGATCACATGAGCACAGACCAAGCAGCCCATGCCAGGCATCCTGCGCAGGAATAGGCCAGGGAGGTGGGGAGATGAGCCTCAGCTCCATTGGAGTGACGCCAACTCCAACCCCTCTGCGGACTGAGCCGCTGGCAGCCATAGAAAGGGGGAAATCGTGGCTTTGCTCCAGAATAAAGTGTTTTAACATGCAACAGGAAAAGCCCTGGCACCAGCTCTTGACAGGATAAGCCTTGAAAGGAGCATGGCATGGGGGCATTTACTCACGCCAACTTCCACGTGGTCTGAACCTCGGTCATCTTGTTTGTGGAGCAGCTCGAAGTAGTAGCGTCTGGAGGACATGAGGCTGTGCAAGAGAGGAAAGAGCCAGTTAGAAATCATTGCTGAGCTGACTGCTACCACTGCCAGGGTGATGGAAGCTCCCCTGCTAGAGGAGCTGTCTCGGGGAAACCCTCCCTGTCTTGCTCGCATGTGGCTAAACCTTCACGGAGCAACGAGACAGGCAGTGTGATGTGGGTATCTGCTCCCCCATCCCACTGCTGAGAAGCTTCAAGAGATAGGGGGGATCCCCCATCCCCACCGCATCATCTGCAGAGGTGGCTGCACCCCCAACACCTTAAAGCCATGGACGTGGGCCATGGTCGGTTGAGCTCCTGTCCAGCCCAGACCCCACGTGCCTTTTGGGAAGAGACCACAGCCAGGGTCTCCGCCTGGGGAGGAGGAACTGGTCAGAGTCAGCATGGAGCCAGCAGCTCTGTCTCCCCAACTCCATCAACCCAGAATAGGCAGTGGGAGCAAGGACATACCGTAGAGGTTTGGAGACTTGCGAGCTGAATTTGGTGAACTCTCCTGGTGCAGTCCACTCGGTGCCCAGCTGGGGGAAGGAAGAAGGAGCATGTGTGACCACCGGGGACACCACAGGCCAAGTGGGAATGAGGCCCAAACTCCAGCAGGCTGTGAGAATCTCTCCTCCGCCTCCATCGGGCACTATGCCATGCTCAGGAAGGCTCTTCAGGCAGGAGGATATCCCAGGAGTTCTATGCCAGGGCCTGCTTATGCCCAGCTGGTGACACTCCTGCCACGAGAACTTGTCACCAGCCAACACCAGCAAGATCCAAAAAATGCATGGGTGTGATGATGGACCACGGGGTTTCCAGTTAAGGAGATTTAACACCAAGAAAATCCAGGAGCAAATATTAAATATCCTATTCTGGGACATAAGCTAGTCTTTGGTAGCTACAACTAGGATGGGACCAAGGGGCAGATGATCCTTCGGAAGCCAAACCAGGCCTGGCCGGGGCAGAGATGGGAACAGGCTGAAATAGCCCAGCATTTCCAAAGGGGGCAAAGAAGCAGGAGAGCTGCCTCTGGCAAAGTCACATATGGACCCCGCACACTCCCTTTAAGAGCTGTTCCAGCAGAAACACTTGTAGAAGGGAGAATTTGCGGTGGCTAGAGAGCCCATGGGTTTGAAACTTCGTTAGTTGAATGCTAGGGATCCCCAAAAGGCACTCAGGATGGTTAACAGCATGCTGGGAGCAAGGAGCGAGGCACCCCGAGGGAGGAGACGCCCTCAGTGGGAGCTCGAGCATCCCTGGTGCGGGGAAAGGCATGGGGAAAAGGTCAAGGACAACGGTGCACACCTTGCCCACAAATGCAGCCAGCCGGGAGTTGGACGGACTCTCGTCAGAGCTGAGCCAGAACTCCGAATTGTCATCCGATGCCACAGAAAACTGGAAATCCCCTGGGGAGAGCAAAGGAGAAGGTCACCACGGAGGGATACAGCAGCCTCAGTGGCATGGGCTCAGCCTCAATGCCTCGTTGCAAGACGGGGACACAGGGATGGATGGACGGAGGTAATGGGGCCAGCCCGGACCCCATGTTGTGGCTCTGTCCGGGTTGGGATCAGGGCTTTGCCTGCCTTCAAAGCAACAAGGGAAAAGGGTCTTTGGTCCAGAAGAACCCTCCTGCCTGGGAGCCAGGGGCTTGGGGACTGTCTTTAAGAGCCTTTCTATCCTCATGTGCCCCAAGAAGGTGGAAGGAGGCAGCTTCTCCACATTGCTGCAAGGGGAGAAGAGGCCAAACTCCATCACTCACCATCCTTGAAGGGGTGGATGTAACCAAAAATCCTCAGCCCATAGTTCTTCCACTTGGGCGAAACAGCGAGCTTCTTCACTGTGGTACGGGTCTGTGGAGGAGAGGCAGAGACATGAAGCACGAATAGTTCATGCCCAGGCTCATACCTGGCACCAACATCACACAGCCCACCTCCTCCTTGTTATCCTGGGGTCCCATGCCCCTGGCACCAGAGGGGACATGGAGGTCCCAACACCACCCACCTCTCCCTCCATCCCTGCTCTGCTGAGAATTACCTGCCTCAAACCAAACTAAAAGCCTGCAAGCAAAGGTCTTGAGGACAAAGCCCACAGCCTGTGGAGATCCAGCAACATCCAGAGAGGGACCAGAGGACCCTCCCTCTGATCCACCACCATCAAGCCCAAGACTCACGTGGGGAAAGAGCGGAAAATGGAGGTTCTTCCTCAGGTGCCTCACGGCCCCTCCACACCAGTCTTCGAAGACATGCAAGTTTGCTTTCCCTTTGTACTGTGGGATGAGAGAGGGACATGAGTGGGGTGTCCTCTTCACATTGCCCCTTGCCTCCCAAGGACAGTGTTAGGGCAGGCTGAAACGTGGATGTCAAGCCCTCGGGATGTCACCTACCCAGCCACAGCTCTTCTGCAGTGACAGAGGAAGGGCTGAGCTCCCATCCCTGTGCCAGCCCCAGGGTCACAACACCAAACCCCAGGAGGTGGCCACAATGCCATCCCCCAGGAGATAACCCTGCTCCTGCTGCTGCTCCTTTGGGTCCCAAGTGCACTTGAACAAGGGATATCGTCTGGTTATGGCACCAAAGGCCCGACTCCATCCTTCACCCACCCCCAGCATTCACCTCACCAGCACCGGAGATGGGCACAGCATGGACCCTTCTGGAGAAGACACGCAGCAAGATTTCCCCTCGTGCACCCACACGTGGGGGCACACCCTGATGAGGGAGCTGATGCACACCCACAGCACGCACCCACCAGCCCCCACCATGCAGGCAAGGAGCTCATCCTCATGGGCACCATGCTGACTGTGGGACCAGGCAAAGCCCCCGGGCCGGGTTGGGTGATGGAGAGCAGGGAGGAGGATGGCTGGAGATGGTTTTAGAGCCTGGCACGCTGGGGAGACATGGGCTGCAGGCTCCCCAATGAGGGGCTGGGTGGACCTCCTCCTGGGACCACCTCCTCCACCATCACCCCCTTTTGCCCTACGCGCTTACCTGCTCATTCCAGGGCAAAGCCTGCTTGGTCAGGTTGAGTTTGGGGTGCATGGTGGCTCGGTCGGACCACTGGCCTCTGGAAAACCAGCCATCCAAGTCCTGCTCGTTGTTCTGCCAAGGAAGCAGAAGGGAGAGATGAGAGACAGGGGGGATTGGGTCCAGCCCAGCCATGCTTGTAGGGGGTCTCCCTTGATCTGAACATCTCATTTTGGATGTCAAGTGTTGCCAAACCAAGGCAAAAGCTTTCAAGGTTAACAGCAAAGGAAAGCAGAGGCAGGATGAGGCAGAAAAATATTAACAAGGTGTCCCAGGGAGCAGAGTTTCCAAATTTTCCAGCTAAACTTGTTTCCCTTCCTCCGCCAAGGAGAGCAACTTCTCCCAAACAGTGAGTTTTCTGTTCATCTAAAATATTTGGCCAGTCTGACAGGCTACTGGAAACAGAGTATTTTGGTAGCTACAACTACCAGAGTATTTTGGGCTCCATCTCCAGGACAGCAGAAGCAATCTCTATGTCCACCCATGGGTGGAGGAAGCGGGATGTTTCTCTGCCCCCCTGCCCCTGCTTCCTTTAAAAGGGATTAGGTTAATTGTGTCTTGTAATTTAGAGGGATTAGGTGAGCATTCACCTGACCCCAGCTTGCCAAAAAAGTGACAAGCGGCAAGGAAGAGCCAGGTGCCTCTGGAGCCTGCCCAGAGCATCCTCGTCTTCCACCACGTTGGCAGCCACAGGCAGAGCCAGAGCGAGCCCATGCCATCCCCATGGGCATTGCCCCAACTCTCTGCCTTCGCATCCCAGGGAGCATGGGCAGAGGAGGGACACAAGACCAGCTAGCGCATGGGGATGGAAGAGCCACCAACCCTCTCCAAAGCAACCACCCACCTGCCACTCTGTCCCTTGCGTGGGGTGACGGGAAGCTGCGCCTGTCAACGGGGACCTGGCTAGCGTCACAGCCATCGTCACACCGGTGACGCCTGCACTCAGCGTCAGCCCTCTCCGGGGATGGGACCAAGGGGGGCATGGATGTCCCTGCCACCTGTCCCAGGATGCACAGTCGTTGTCCCCCATGGCCTCAGCTGGGCAAGGAGGGACCGTGCCACCCCGTGAAGAGCGGAGCCGACCCTCTCCAAAAGCAGAGCCCAGCTCCGCGCCCAGGCAAGAAGAACTGCAGCATTGACAAAGCGCAGCCCATTAGGATGCACAGTGCCAAAGAAATAATTAGCAAACTTTGCCTAAACGAACTCATTAGCGTCCCAGAGGAGGGGAGCGGTGCCCTTGGAAGACGTTATTAGGGAGGCGGCATAATTGTGCTGCGCCTGTTGGAAGGATTCACTCTCCTCCCGGGGAAAGCAGAGATGCAATTCCCGCTGTCCCCCTCCGTCCTCACCCAGCACCCTCCCATGCTTTCTCTGGGCACCTCATTTTCCCCTTTGGTCTGTATGTCCCTTATTTATGAGATGCTGGGAGAGATCAGAGCAGGGGTCGTCCTTTCTCGCCCATGCCCTGCCAGCCAGCCAGGCGCAATCAGCCTCTTCCCCGTCCGTATTTCTCACTGCCTAATTGCTGCCTAGCCTGGAGCCAGCTCTCCTTACCAGCACGCAGCTCTCCACCCCCAGTGCCTGGAAAAAACCTTTCTGTCCCTCTATGGGAAAGGGGCTGGAATGGGTCTCCATTCCTTGGTCACCCAAGGTATAACCACCACAGGTGGAGAGGACAAGCCACCGGCATCCCTGCCCTGCCCCAAAGATAAAGGACCAGCTGTGCCAACAGCAAGATCTGCAGTTCGGACTGCACCAGGAAGAAAGGTTTCCATCTCCTTTTTTGAACGAGCATTTTTTTGCTCCAGTTTGCGGAGTGCCTTCCAGGCGGGCTGTTTGCTTTCAAACCGGAGTGAACTTTTCCCCTGCCTGCCCCAACAGAAGGGTCTATTCACAGTCCTGCTCCCCGCAGCTGGAAACGGGGTTGGGTTATTTGCTGAAGGTGGGCTGGGCTTTTAATCGCAGAGCCACTGATGCTGTAGATGTCCAGTGGCTGAGAAAGACACTGGGCAGAGCTGGGCATAAGGACATGAGCACCAAGAGGGCTCCGGGCACAGGGACTCGATGTTTTTCCCTCCGTCCAGACACAAAACACTCACCCGTGCTCAAAGTACTGCAGCTGGGGAATACCCCAAGCAATGCCCACCCCGACGGCGACTCACTGTCACTGGGGCTTGCAGCAGTTTGGCAGTGGCCTGCTGTTGGGACGGGGCAGGGGACACCATGTGGCTTCCCTCTCCCACCATCCCACCTGCCTCCCCTGCTCCAAAGCCTCTTGGTGACAAAATGTTTGAACAGGGGACAGCAGGGTGTTGAACAAGGGGTTGGTGACAAGTTGAAAAGGGGACAGCAGGGTGTCTTCATGGCTATGATGCCAAGTGCCTCCTGGGCTGTTAGGAAGGAGAGATCCTCTCTCCAGCTTCTGCTTGGAGACCCTACTTGGGGCATACTGGGTTCAGTTTGGGGCTCTCCAGACAAGCAGATGTTACGAAGATGGAGCAGAGGACACAGGAGATGGTGGCTTTGCCCAGCAAAGCAGGACCTTATTGCCACAGACAGCTATACAAGAGGGGGATGCAGAGATGACGATGCCAGACTTCTCAGAGGAGCACAGTGACAAGGCAAGAGGCACAAGGCACAATGCTAGAAGTCTGAATGGGATATTAAGGATTTTTTTAATCCACCATGAGGCTTGCTGAGCAGAACCAGAGACGCTGTGCCCCCTCCATCCTTGGATCTAGTCAGCTGGACAAGGCTTGGAGCACCCTGCTCTCTGTGGCTGTGTATCGCGTAGGGGACTTGGACCATGGCGGCTCATGGTGTGGATGGGTGCACCCTTCACTGGGTTAGACACTGGCTGGATGGCCGTGCCCAGAGAGTGGTGGTGGATGGAGTTCAGTCCAGTTGGTGGCCAGTCACAAGCGGTGTTCCCCAGGGCTCAGTACTGGGGCCAGCCTTGTTTAATGTCTTTCTCAGTGATCTGGATGAGGGGATTGAGTGCACCCTCAGTAAGTTTGCAGATGACACCAAGCTGGGCCGGAGTGTCGATCTGCTGGAGGGCAAGAAGGCTCTGCAAAGGGATCTGGACAGGCTGGATCGATGGGCCGAGGCCAACTGTGTGAGGTTCAACAAGGCCAAGTGCTGNGGACACGGTTTAGTAGGCATGGTGTTTTGGGTTGATGGTTGGACTAGATGATCTCAGAGGTCTTTTCCAACCTTAACAATTCTATGATTCTACGATCAGTGACCTCCACAGGTCCCTTCCCACCCGACCACACCCTATCTCCCTGATTACCATTGGGTCCTCCTCATGGCTCTCGCTGGAGTCCTCGGCTTTCCTCTGCCGTGCCGATGCCTGGGCTGCCACTGGCCTCCTGCCGGGATCGGTCACCTCCCCCAGCCTCTCACCATCTGCAAGGGGAGCAGAAGAAGAAGGACTGAGACCACAGCCACCTCCCGTGTCCTCCCCATCCCAACACATCCCCTCGCCCTGGCACAGGGAAGGGCAGGCGCTGCCATCACCGCTGCTCCCGGGCAGGAGGGACACAAGGGATGACGGCGGGGGGTTCTGGCTGCGATTCCCCTCATTACATTTGTATTAAGCAGCTTGCAGCAGCTCATCAGCATCAGGCTTAATTACACCCCCCGCAGCCCAGCTCGCGGCCCTTTACGTAAGAGATGGCCAGGATAAGCTCCTGTGGGATCTCACTCCACATCCATCCTCAGGGACGCATCCCTGCTCCCCTGGCTCTCCCGGAGCATCCCACGACTCTGCCCAGAGCACACCGGCTCCAAGCATCCCCCCAGACATACTCTCCCCAAACCCATCTTCCCACTCCCCAACACCACACTGAAGGCACCATTGTGAAAACCTCCCTAACAGCCCCGTCGCAGATGACTTCGTTACCGGGAGCTGCATTCCTTATTCCCAACCTACAGACTCCTCTCTGCAGCTCACACCCGTCTTCCTTGGGCTGCAAAGGGAGCTCTATTTTAAATTGCCCTTGCTTCCCAGCATTAAAATAACCGACTTCCCCCAAAATAAGGGTGCAGACTTGGGAAATGTATTTGTTATTTTGGAAGGGGGGCATCACCTTTCTCTGCCACAGCAGATGGGTGCCTCTGAATTTTTTTAGACAGGCACCCCAAAACCAGGGTCAGATGAAGGGAGGTGACACAGCGGCTCCTCCGCTGCCGTGATTCGACCGTCACTTCTGGCATCCGCATTTCAAACCGGCATCAAGGGAAGCTCAACGCGACGCTCAGAGAGGCGGGTGTCTAAGAGCCACCGCTGTGAACACCCGTGGGCCCCCCCAAAAACCAGCCACCCCCGTATCTCAATAAGGGAGAGCCCCAAATGTCGTGAGCAGCGGCACAGCCCTGTCCCCCGGCCCTGGGCATCACGGCAAGGGGGTCACCGACACCCTCCCAAGGGTATGGCAAGATGCTCTCCACACCCTCCCTCCCTGCAACAGCAAGTCCTGGGGGGCTCCCAGCCCCCCCAGAGCGGAACAGCCTGGGTGGCTGCCGCGGCAGGAGCTGCTGGGGTGGCTTCAGACCCCGCAGCCCGGCCGAGGAGGGGCTTGGGGTGCCCCCGGAGCACCCCGCCGCACGCCTCCCATGCCATTAGTATTCCAGTGGCCGCGCAGCCGTCGTCTCCTTGGAGATGGCAGCACAAATCCCATCCCCACCGCAGGGACAGGAAATTAAGCTCTAAAGCCCCTTCTTCTGCTCTCAGCCATTCTTCAGCCCCTGGCAGCTCCAGCTCTCTCCTGGCAGCTCCCTGCCTCCCTCCAGCCGCCCTCCTCCCCTCGCCCATCTTCATCCCCACATCATTCCTCCTGCGGCCCCACGTAGGGTGATGGGGAGCATCGCAGGGAGGAGCAGGACGGGATCCAGCGCTCTCCTTTCCTCTCCTCCGCTCTTCAGACCCCCCCATCACTCCTAGGGATGCTCCTGCCAGCACAGGCGGTGGAAATAAAGCTGATCTTCGCTGTGCTGAGGCCACAGATGCCGCTGCTCCAGCACAGAGCACTGGGGACAGCGTTATTCCCCCCCACGCTGATCTGTGGATTAATCACAGCCATGAGTAGGAGTTCAATGCTCCCAAGGGACCTGCCGAGGGCTGGGATACAGCGGATGGCTCTGCAGTACCCACGCAGGGTATCTCTCCTGGCCTTGGAGGAGATGAACCTCTCTTCTGCTGGCTTTGCCAGCTCGGCATCTGTTTGCGATGCAGGCTGGGGGTGCCACACTGCAAGTCCTGACCCTGGGACAGGCTAAACCCCCATACAGGTCTCTGCTGCCAAGCCCCGGGTCCTGGCGAGCAAACCTGAGCCAGCAGCATCCCAGGCTGCATCCACAGGGGACAGCTGCACACGGTCACCCTCCTTCACTCAGCCCTTTTCGCTCACCTCTGGCTACTGCACCCTGGTTTGGGCTTCTGCTACAAGGCTTCGGGTAAATTGGAGAGATTATTTGAAATAAATTGGAGCAAAGGAGGACAAAAACACGTTTCCCTCAGTGAGGCTGCACAGACTCCTTCCCTGGAGGCTCTCAAGACCCAAAGCCGTGAGCCCCCTGCTCGCTCTCCATCCCCATCACCCAGCTCCAACCTCATCAAGGACCCTCTCAAGTTCAGACAACTCCTCTCAGCCACCATAAGGGATCAAGACAGGGCTTGTGCTCCCTGCTTTGGTTTGCATCAAAATTAGATGCCACCACTGCTCTGACAGGGTTTAAGTACCACTGGGGCTCAAAACCTGTGTGCCTTCAGCAAAACCCTCTCTCTTCTTGGCAGGGAGGCAAGCACTCGCTCGGAGAGGCGCCCGCATCCCGGGAGGGGCAAAAGCGCCAGCAGAGCCCCAGAAAAAGGCTTCCAAGCTTCTGTGCCGATATTTATTCCCCTGCAATTCAAATATTGGATAGGAAAGTCAAGAGCAGCCTTAGCCAAACACCCAAATGCTAATCAGCCTGCGTGGGAACTGGAAATAAATGTCCGCCTTGATAAAGGGAGGGAAAGGCCAGCACCTTGTGCCAACAAGCATCGCTTTGCTCTCCCCAAAAAATCAAGCCCCTTCGGTCTGAACCTCACCCCTGAGAGAGAGGAGTGTGTCAGGGGGTACAAGAAGAGGAGGGAGAAAGCAGCGCTGGGAGGAAGGGGGGTTTGGTTTCCTCCCAGCGCCCTCCAGGACCACCCGCCAGCTGTGCCCAGCCCGGCTGCTCCCCCAGCATCCCCCAGGGACGCACAGCCAGCACCCCCACGCTGATTAATTCTGCTAACCTGCCTCCTTCTCTTTTTCAAGAGCCAGAACACGCTGCGTAAAGGCGGGTAGCAGGGGGTGAGAGGATGGGGGAAGGTCTGGAGGACGAGCAAGGGACCAGCTCGCTCAGGGGACAGCATCGCCCAGGGGGTGCTCGGCAGGGATGCATTAAGAGCTCTTCCACCAGCAAGCGCGTGAGTGACGCTGAAGCTTTCAGAGCAGCACAAGGAGGGGGCAGGAGATGCAGACGCCATCGCACAAACCAGCTCTGAGTCACAGCAGCCTCCAGACAACGAGCCAGGGCCAGGAGCGGTCCTCAGGATGAGACCACGGGTGCAAGGGACCAAGCACCAACCCCATCGCACGGCGCAGAGACCAGGGCAATGCCTCCCCAGGGGAGATGAGTTTTCTCGTTATCACAGCCATATAAACCACCCCTGTGCCGCCTCCCGCCTCTGCTGCGAAGCACAGAGAGCCTTTCAGGCAGCAAAATCCTGCCTCCCCACCTCCCTCCTCTTCCCCTCCTGCTTGCCTGACAGCACGCAGCTTGCTTGCCCCGAACACAGCCCCTTTCTTCGGCTGGGTTTCGGAGCTGGGATTTCTCCTGCAGCTTTCTGGACCCTTTCCAAACTCTCCGACGTGGTTAGAGATGCCCCTCGCTTACACTTCCTCCCGTATCTCCTAATTGATTTTAGCAAGTCTCCCCTCCACAGTCACTTGCTGCAAGCTTTGCTCCACTCTCGCCTACCACATTCCCAGACCCGTCACCCAGGGATAAACCCAGACACAGCCCAGCGAGCCGAGCTCCCTCAGCACAGATAAAGGAAAGCTCACAGGAGCGTCTGCAAAAGGATCAGGGTTGGGATTCCCAAAATCCCTGGCTCCTGCCCTCCAGCCGGATGCACTCAGCCCCGACAAGCTCCAGCTGCTCAACAGGAAGGGTCCCATTGGAAGACATCAGGTGAGATGCTGGTCCCAGCCATCAGGCAACCACATACAGAACGGACGGAGCCACTGGAGAGAAACCGCAAGGATGGGACGGTCGTTGGGGAAAGCCTTGGCACACTCTGCCCAGCTCCTGCTCCAGCTGTGGCTCTGCTCCCCATCCCAAAGGTGCCCACGCAAGGATCAAAACCCCTGAGCAGCAGACAAAGACTCTTCAGGAACAAAGACCACGGGCTTGGCGGCAGACACGGCACTGCAGGAGCAGGCAGCACCGCCCAGGACCTCACAGCATCCTCCCGTCCAACACACACGTGGGGTCAGAGTCTGACCCTGCTTTGCTCCAGGCTGTGTGTCCCGGTGAATGATGCTGAGCCCTTGGGGCTTCAGAGGTGAGACTTCTTCCTTCAGGAGAAGCCTCCAGCAGAGGCATAAGCAGTGGCTGAGGACCCTCGGGACCATTCTCTCTTTTCGCCCCAAAACAGACCCTGAAGGGCTCCAAGCACCGGGTTCAGCCAGCAAGAAGAGAAACAACGCATCCCAGCCCGAGTTCCCAAGCACGTCAGCCAGGTGGGATTCAGGGCACGGTCCCTGTATTACTTCCAACCCTTTTCCCACCAACCTGATGCTCCAGAGCAGACACGTGGAGTGATTTATCCATCACCAGGAGCCACATCATGCTGTAATACAGCCCTCTGCAGAGCTCCCCGTCCCCTTCAGCCCCACTGTGCTTGTCCCCTGCCTGCCCTGCACCTCCTCGTCCAAGCTCGGCTGCCTGCAAAGCTCCCAGCCTCTGCAAAGCCCTGATAAAGATGCAGGTGAGCTGGCTGGGACTGGAAAAATGGCAATATTCCAGCGAAACTTCGCGTCTGAGCTCAAACCCACAAAATATTGTGCTCAAAACAAAGCAAAAAAAAAAAAAGCATTTAGGCTGCAATTTGGAAGTGCCCTGTGGGGCCTCCTGAGAGCTGTGGTTTGGTTTGCCAGGCCCCACGTCATCTGCACAGGTCTGACACCTTGGGCCAGCCTCCCCCTCGGCACCGTGCCCCGGAGGACTCATCTAGCGAGGTCCTGGGTCCTGGGTTGTCCCCCGGGAGG
>VZTL01034765.1:86691-104937 GCA_013400535.1 Scopus umbretta | reverse complement strand
AATTCTATTTAACATTCTATTAAACAGCAAGTGATTTAGAACTTACCCATATGGATGCTGCACCCATTTTTTATCAAGTCAAGCTAAGACCACTTTTCAGTGGTTCATCACTTCCTGAAAATCAAGCTCCTTTTAAGTGTCTCAAGTTGGTTACATAAAATTACTTCTGAAAACTTAAATTAAATTCTTGTGTTTTGGGAAGGAAGGAGAAAGATTTCATTAGGGTTTTTGCCAGATTTAAGCTTCTGTATCTACTTCAACACCAAGGTTCCTTCACATTAATTTACCAATGTTGCAGAAAAGCAAAGAATATGCAGCATCTACTGTGCACATAAGCATAGAATGAATTAGAACTTTTTCTGCATTACCCCTTCTCATTTGAGTACATGCATAAGCAAACAGCTTTCCTTCTTGCAACAGGTTTGCTCTCTACCAGCTTCATTTCAGAATACCAAAGGCTAATGTCTAATATTAAGCAAAATTGCAATATTTTCAAAAACTTACTCAGAATTATGTGATTCTGAACTTACTGCCTTACTTTTCTTTGAAAGCAGTTAATTTGCCATATAATAATTTCAGATGTCTTCCTATAGAACAGATCTAAAGACGCTTTCAGCTTTAGCTTTCTACACTGTTTGCAGGATATAGATTAAGTTTATAACAATTTAGTGAAATTTCAACTTCTAAGGAATGCTCTTTCCAACTGACTCCCACTAAAAAGAAAGCTTAACAACAACAACAAAAAAAAAACCAAACAAAAATACCTAATAAACCCAAAAGACAAAAAACCCCTCCCTACAGAGCTCCATTAAACTCATTTAACTCCTCATTTTACTCCAGAGCTAAGCCATGGTTACTGACCGTTTGCTTACCTTTCATCTTCAACATATATAAGGAGATGCAACTACATATTTTTTTCACTGCAGGTTGAGAGTTTCTACATCTACAAGCATATTACAGCCCACTGAACATGAATTTACTCTGCAACTCTACAGTGACCTGATCATGACACCAAGCCCTAATTTTCTGAAGTCTTGCCCAAAAGATATTTAGGCTTGCAAGGCAAAAGTTTGCACTTAATATCCACTAAATCAAAGCTATTCTTAGTGTTTAGAGCACACTATGCTGGAAGATGAACTATGAGGCCTACCTCCAGTTTGCTGAGTCTCAGGCAAGGAAAAGCACTCAGTTGATAAGGCTAGCAAAAGTTTTTCAGAAGCTCCTGGTAGCAAAAGTGTACAATATGCAGAAGCTAACGGCAAGGAAAAGGAGACAGCAACAAGGAAGTAAGGGGTAATAATGAGGAACAGTAGAAACACTTTTGGTCTAAAGGAAAACTCTAGAAAGCATTTACACTACTATACTTACAGTTCCAATGTTAAGCCAGTAAGCACAGCCTTGCCTACTCTATAGCAAACTAGATTTAAAGTTCACCATTATGCTGCTTTACATGACAAAATGGAAACTCTGCAGAGCTTCAACTAAGTTCAGATACAGGTTTCCATACTCCCGGTCAGGCCAGTATCCCTTGCTTTACTTTAATATTAATGCAGTTTTACTTTTTTCCCCTGTATTTTCAGTTTTCTGAAGATTTCTGTGCCAACAATAAATTGGAAGTTCATACTACTGCAGACTGCAATAAATCTGTAGATAGAACTCGAAGGTTTTGACATTAGAAATATAGGAGAATGATTGGTATTAGCACATTAGTTAGCTAATTGCTAAAGCAAAAGCTAAGTATTGGATTAATCTTTTAAAATTTGAAGATTAGCAGGTTTCTTGAGCCAATCCAAATATGGTATATGAAAATTCTCTTAGCTGTTCAGGAAGTACCACTAACATTGATTGTAGTTCATGTTTGGTAGCTGTTCAGGCACAAAAAAATGTCAGCTAAGGAAAAAAAAAAAAAAGAAAAAAAAAAGGAAAAAACCCATCAGTTCTAATTCTGTGGCAATTCAAAAGACCAGGAGATTATGGAATACAATGCCACATCAGTAAATATATTCTTTTGATTGAAAAGATCATAGTAGCAAAAAAAACCCCAACCAAACAAAAAGCCATTACAGAATCAACCAAGCCTTGTGATAAAAAAGGACAGACTGACCTGTGTGCCATATGGGGTAAAAATAAATAGCCACACAGTATTGATATCACATGTGGTCCTTTTGTTGAAAGAGATTCTTCAGTGCAATACCAAGATTCTTTTCTAAAGAGAAAAGACACTCTGAACTACCTATCACCAAGTCTAAATAACTTTTGATACTGTAGTCAAGGAAATTACAGTCTCTTTAATGAGTAATTAATAACCAGATATACACTACAGCCTTTTACTGCTATTGTTAACAGCTGCAAGAGCTCTGATGACAAGGAAGTACTAACATATCCAACAGTCAATATTATTTAAGCATTTCACAAAATTAAGAAGCATAAATGACAACACTTCTAATTTCTAATCCACCTAGAACCTGAAGAAAATGTTTTGACAGACAGCACTAGAGATTCATGCTGATCCAGAGCTGTCAAGTATACAGCATGTCAGACTGGCTTTAAAAACATGCTTCCTGCTACCATTAAACCATGACTCACTCACTCATCCTACCACCTGCTTAGGAGCCATTTTCACCCCAATCATTGTTTATAAAGATATTTCCTTTCTTATTCTGCCTTCTCTAGTTGTTCCATCTTCTACATCATTTTCACAATCTTTGGCATGCTACTGAGAGCACTCCTTGGTGACCAATTCACTTGGTGTGAAAATCTCCTCAATAACCACAGACATGACAGCATTAAAAGATCAGCCTATGGCACTAAATGCGTGAACTAGAGGTCTTTTGTTATGACTCAGATATTAAATATAAGCCAAGCTAATACTTAAATATCTATTGGAACGCCTCATCATCAAACCAAACATTGTGACTGCTTCATATGGGAGATGATTGTCTTGGTATATATAAACTCCTCTAGCGAATACAGCTTCAAGTAAATTCTCCTTTGACTCGACAGCTATGCCTGGGTTTTATTTCAGTTAACATACCAACAATGACTTGGATTGAAATGACCATCCATCTTAAACCAGAAATAACAACAGATGTGTTTGCCCAAGTCTGCAAAAATCTTTCTGGTCACTGCCATCTACCTTAGCAAATTCCTGAGAAGAAAAGGCTGTGCCTACTAAACTTGATGCAGCAGCATTAGGAAGCAGAGTTTCTGACATTCCACAGCCCCATGACAAGCTTGCAAAGGAGACAAAAATGCAAAGAGCGAAGAAAGTTTCATGAAACCTATGAACAAAATGCAGCAGTATTAAGAACTAAAACTGCACCACTAAATTTGAAAATTAGCATCTAGAAGAACAAGACATGAGGTTCATGAATAACAGATAGAAAAATGCAGTTGAATACTATTCCATCATCATGCTCTGATATGTATCTAAACCAACCCCAATCACACAGGGCTCCGGAAACTTCTGCAGAGCAGAGCAGTGCCTCATTTTGCAACTTATGGCCAAGAACTCGGTTCCATTTCATTCTAGTTCTCCCCACTCCCGCTCCCCCACAATGATATATTTTGCTTGCAAAATATGACTCTGAGGTCTTTAGCAGGTCTGGACCTGCACCAGGCAGATGCAGTACTCTGACATCACATGTCTTCCAGCAACAGCTGGATAGGTGCTGCCAGCCTGCCTACACAGGTTCTTTGATACAGGTACCACTGGAGTCCTTCTGGCCATTCCTCTTACACAACCAGGAAATAAAAGAACAGTTCCATTTTTCTTGGTCCCTGATACCATGCCAAGGAGCTACTCAAACTGAAATGAGCCACATTTACTATTAATGAAAGAAGCACCTGTACAGAGCATGAACACATAAGTAAGGTCCCAGACACAACTTAGCCAGTACACTGCAGTACTGACTGGCAACACTCCCATAAATGCACACTTGTGGAGTATGGACAAAGACTAAAGAGAAACCACAAAGTTCTAAATTGAGACTCGAATCAATTATGAACATGGAAATGTTTTAAATGTTAAAAGAAAGATCTATGCCGCTTTAAAAATGCTTTATTTGATATCCCAAGCTCTCAGAAAACCTATTATTTACAATTAAAAAGGATCCATAAAAAACCTAAACAGCCCAACACTCTGAGTAACACCAGCAAGTTAGTTGTTCGATGAAAAAGTGAACTTCCCCTTGCTTGAAAGCAAGTGCTATACAATCAGTATTGAATGCTTTGCACAATTCCTGACACAATGTGCTTTTACTCAGTAAATACCTGTGGCATTTGCTGTCCGCCCAAAGGAATGGAGCTTGGCGGCGTAGCAGACACAGCGGTGGTAGGCGGGAACCGTGGTCTTATTTGCATCCCACCTCGGGCCATAGGTGCGGTGATCATCTTTGAGGACAGAGGGACAACAGACAAAAGTAATCGCAAAACAAGAAATGCAGTGCACTGGCAGGATGAGAAGCACATGCAACCTCCAGGAATTAGGGGGAGGGAGAGCATGAAGGGAAGGTTAGTGAGCTTTTCTCTAAAGGTTACCCTAACATGCTAGCTTATAAACCAAACTCCTTTTTATATCCTTTCTATCCATTTTTAGAAAGCATCTAATGAATTCTAGGTATCTCGAGAGAGCTGACATGTAGATTCAAATTCATGGGTCAAGGGTTGACTATGCTATCATTTGTATGAAGGGCTTTTCCTAAATTTTTGCCTGATGTCTTGAATTTCTAGAGTTCTTGGAAATAAGTACTTTAAGATTGTTGTCAAGAATGCTCCACACAAGAAGCTATATAATGCCATAGGTTTCTGATGTGTTTTCCCCCACTGTGGACTTGCAGGATTTAGCAGTATTTGCATATGCCACCCTTCATTATAAAAGAATTTGGCAGACAGTTCAACAGCAACTGTCAGTAGGAATGCTCCACAGTGAGCAAAATTTCAGACCAACCTAACCTATGACAATATAACAATGCCAAGACAACAAAAAGGACTTCTGGGTTTGAAAAAGCTGACTTTCCTTTTATAACCTACAGAATAAGTCAAATATATCCTTGTAATTTCCACCATTTTGACAAATACCCATTCATCTATTACTAAGATGTACTAACATATTCTGTTATCAGTCCACAATCTGCCTCAAGCTTATTCATGCACTATTTGATTCTCCAGATGTATGAACTGAGCACACCCTACAGTACCATCATTTAGGACAAATGGTGAAGGGTAACATTAGAATTTGTATTTTAAAGTA
Source organism: Scopus umbretta (assembly GCA_013400535.1). Classification (NCBI taxonomy): domain Eukaryota; kingdom Metazoa; phylum Chordata; class Aves; order Pelecaniformes; family Scopidae; genus Scopus; species Scopus umbretta. The sequence continues at coordinate 99,686 of VZTL01034765.1, read as the reverse complement.
GTCTTAGGACCATGCTACTCTGCAGCACCTAGAAGTGCCTTTCAGAACCATCAGTCTACATGAGCCACACCAACTTAATCAGATAAATCTGTATAGCCCTCTGTTACTTAGAATTTGATATAACACCATATATGCTGAGAATTTACAGCAAATACAGCAGTTTTTTTGAGGTAATATTCAGGTAATTTTGGCAGATTCACTTATCAGTAAAAGAGCTTCTGTTTGGTACTTCAAAGATCTACAGCAAAGTTTTCTGGACAACTTTTTTTTCCAGCATACATATTACCAAGAAACCTACACAGGCCGTAACTAACCTACAAGTTAATGAAGTCTCATGTCAGTAAACGGTTTAGGGCATTCTTGCTTAGTGTTCTGTATGTAAATGGACTGAAGCAGCCAGCAACATGTCTCTAGAGAGTCAGAGAATGCATGTGCTTACAATTGTTAAAAATAAATAAAATTAAATACAAGATAGCAAGACTGAAAGAGGAAAGCAATAACTGATAAAGAAAACAGTGTCAAATTCAGCACAGCTGTTAGTTCACAACATCAGAGCAATGCAGTCCCTTTCCATCCAGGCAAAGAGGGATGGTCAGAGACAGGATTTCAAAAGGGAAACAAATGAGAGCACTTCAGACATCATACACACATGCACATTTACACACACAGCATGCAACAGCCACCACAAGCAAACACAACAACCCAGCACTGGCACAAAGCACAGGTGGATGCTACAAAGTGCAGTGAAGAGCTACAGTATCAACATGAGAGCTGGTGAAGCAACACAACCCTAACAAAACAAAACCAAACAAAACAAAACAACAAACAAAAAAAAAGGGAAACTGCTAGGGGAAAAAAAGAAAAACAACCCCTAACATATCCTTCCAGGCACAATCACCCCATCTTAGACCCTCGTGAATGCACATGGATCTCTGGAGCGTGTGAAATCCCAGGGATGTTATGGTGACCCACATGTCCCATCTTGGTCCTGTTTCTCATGCCACACCACCGAAGCATGAAGATTTAGATTACTTCCTCCGAAGTCAAGGAAATTAGAAGCATATTCACAGTTTAAGTGTCTGGCAAACCATTGAACACCAGCATGACAAACTCCAATTCAAAGGCTTTCAGCTGTTTGTTGTATTGTGGTTGGTCAAACATTTATGCAGAAGCACATAATTTTGGTTTTGATTTTTTGTTGGGTTTTTTTTTGAAGTGTGTGCTTTGGAAAGTAATTGTATATATAAAATGACACCAATTCCACTCTCTTAACAAAAGCGATCCATTTTTGCCATTCGCCAGCTGATTTGCATTTATGAAACCTGTGACCCTTTCACAAAGAAGTCAAGAAAGGGGGTTCCAAAGGTTGAATCTGTTTTATGCAAAGCAGTATTATCCATGAGGGAGTTGTTCTTGTCAGTCTAAAAACAGAAGACAACCAGAAGTATTCAAGTACTTTTTCAAAAGATTTAAACCGAAGGCAAATCCTCCTCCACAAGTGAAACTGATTTATCTCAATTTACAGAATCAAGACCTTTACTCCATAAAAACAGCAAGCAGAGGAAGAGAGTCTCCCTCCACTGTAAAATACAAAGCCCATTATTTGAAAAAAAATGAAGTGGATTATAACAATTAGAACCCCAAACCTCTAATTTTCTTTCACCTAAAACCCAAAGATTCAGAATTCTGTAAATATGCAGCATCTGGTGAGCATATGTAAGTACTGTGCCACTGCCGCTCCACTAAAGGCAGCTCCGATTTTCAAAGAGCAACAGCCAATCTGCATTCTGAGCACCTGAAGGAATTGCACCAGTACAGTGATTTAGACTTTATTAATGCTTAACTCCAGTTGATTACAGATTTTCTCCTGGTGCTGCAAGCACTTGTGTAGCATAGCACTCTGCAGTCACCAGGACACTACTTTGTTTATTTATCAGCTTCACCCTGTGAGTTACATGCTCACAAGGACTAGATAGCCAAGCAGGGTAACGTTGACCTGCACAGTGTCTTTACGACTTCAGAGAAGAACTTCAAAACTCACATGGATCCATGTTTGAACCTGGGATTGCTTTTACTTTTATATAAGAAGGATGAATAGAAACTTTACAGAAAAGGAAAAACGCAGCCATATCAACCAAAATTCCCAGTTTGAAAGTCTTAGGGACTAAGTTTAAATGTGGCAAGCAAGGATTAGGACAGGGTTTGTTTATAACAAAAGCTTCCCTGATCCAAATGAAGAACAGATTTATTAAAAATGCTGGTGCTACTGAAAAATGTTCTAAATACAAAGCAAAATCTACTCTTAAAAGAAACTTCTTATAAATTAAAGAAAATCCATATACACTTTCAACACCAAAGCTGCATTGTAATATTGTACACAGCCACAATCTTAAAACTAAATATTATATACAAAAATATTTACACAAGTACGAGAAAGCAGTTTAATTATTGGACTTCACAGGGTTAAGTGAATTTTAGTAGACTCATATTACAACAGCATGAACATAAATGGAGTAAAGCCTGTATGTGGAATTTTCTATACTCCATCCATGACAGATAATGAGCAATCCCTGAGTTTACTACATGTCTGAATAAAGCTGCAATACAAAACCCACTGTCAACCATCTTATCACCCAAAACTTTTCAAATGCACTGTGCTGTTAAGCCACTGGCATATGAATTCACTAAACAGGGCAAGAATGAAGTTGACTCTACATAAACACAATCCATCTGCTTAGGAGTTGAAAAGAGCACCGTTAAGTTAGTAAAAAGAAAAACAAAACAAAACAAAAAACACTCAAGAGTCTCCTTCCAGCCAGCCTAAGTCCCTGCAGCTCCCACCTGGAAATTATTTAAGAAACAAGCAGAAGTTTTAATTCACATTTCAACTGTAGAAAGAGAATTCTGCGTTGCTGCCACTACTGTACCAACTGTACTTACCACTGCTTAGCTTTTACATCCTGTTACGTTGACACAAGCAAAAGGACCAATACAGAAACAGAACTTAGCCACCAACAAGGATGTGGGCCACATGAGAGTTATGATAGTATGAGACACTATTCCTGATACAAGCCTGGGAGATACATGTTGAAGAACCAACTGTTATCACAGTCCATGTAAAAAGCTTCCAAATGTCTGATTGAATCTATAATACTGCTTGTGTGCTGAAGGGAAAATGGTGCATACAGACATGGAGTGTGTGGGTATACGAAAAGAACTCTGCCATTAATCCTAGTCAATCTCACTTCATCTGTCTGCCTCAGTCTCTTCACCTACAAAGTGGTGATAATTGTACTTACCCATGTCTGTAAAATGCCTCAATATGAAACACTACAGAGGTAAGCCACAAAAGACTATTTCATATGCTTGTGAAAAATGGGATGAAAGGTTCAGCTCAAGCCATTCCCAATTTTTTTTCTGCCCATGTCTCCTTCATACCAGACACACATCAAGGAACAATCACTGGGGCTACAAGTGTATTGCAGGATAAGAAAACTGTGTTAGACGACAAGCTTTCACCCAGTACTTTTTTTTTAAACGTAACTCTGCACTAGTGACACATGCCATTTTTTCTTCACAATTCACATCCAGAACAAGAGCAATCTACATCTACTGCCCATTTCACTCAGAAAAAGAATGAAAGATGAAAGGAATGAAAGGGAAATGCACAGAGTTTTCATTGTCTATACTATTTTTTATGGTCGGTATATGGAGATGGAAGGTAAACCACATGTGAGTAAAGATAGCAGGCAAAGATTCACAGTACAGAAATCAGTTTACACAACAAAACAGTCACCTAAGAAAGTTTAACGAAAGAAGAGGTGATACACCCCAGATACCAACAGTCAGTCTTGCAGCGTGACCACAGTAGGCCGTCTTACTGATGTGCATTCCTGTGTCAGTGCAGGCAACAATCTTACCTACTCGGGACAGAGAGCATGCACAGAGAGGCTGTCGACGAAATCCTGCCTCTGACTCCAGGCAAAGGAGAAACAGGATGAAAGCCCATATCCCCTTTATAAAGGGGATGACTGAAGTCAGACCCCTCATCAGAAAACCACCAGAAACCCATCTCCATGCTCATCTCTAGCATGCACTTGCTACAGGCCTATAACTAGTGATACTGGCTCTGGGCCCTTACCTGCCCTGAAGCTCCCATCTGAGCAGCTTGGGCCTGAGCTGCTTGCACTGCTGCTGCTGCTTGCTGCTGCTGAACCAGCTGAGCTCTTACCTTGAGTATGAAAAGCGAGAACAAAGTAAACATACGTATCTCATTCAGGTATGACACTTCTGTTTCAACTATATTGACTATACTCATAAAAAAGGGTGTGGAGACAAGATCAGCCTCACTTACATGCTCTTCCTAGAGTTTCTGAGCCTTCTTTATGAAAACAAGTTCCCATATTTCTAACATTTAGAACAGTCTTCCCATAGACTGTGCACCCAAGATTAGATTTCTTCTTGCAACTTCTTCCCTGTACCATCAGGTCTTCCTATAACAATACTAGATACTTCAACTTTCTGATAAAGATAGTTAACCGCATACGTGTTGATTTCTCTCAAGCACACTGTCTTAAGCACCCACCAATGACGAGCATTTCAAATGTATATACATTCATGAGTGTCAGTGTGATGTACATGACTTCTAACTACTCCTAGCTTAGCTGGTAGGAGCACAAAGTGGATGTATCAACTTGTCCATGTGGGGTCAATAATTTCTTAAGGGTGACTGACACTCTGCTCCTCCCCAGCAAGGCCCAAAGAAAAGCAGGTCTTGGGATTACGTCTGAGCTTTTGCTCAACAGCACATATGGAGCCCAGAAAAAAAATTACTGTAATGCAACAGTTCAAAAAGCTGCACCATTAAGAGCATCACCCAGCAAGAGGTTCAACAGAGTAAAACTATTGTCTTGTCCACGTTCTCTTCAAGGCAGGAACTACTGGTATTTTTAAGCTTTGACCAAAACCTCTAAACATGGCAGCAGAGGCAAAGCCAGCATGCTAGAGAGCCAACACTGGCTCCAGTCGCATGCACTAGGCACTTCAAAGCATTTGTTCAGGTTCTAGAACAGCAAACATCATGGAGGTGATTTTTCTTTAACCAGAGTTTGCTTCTTTTTCTTTCTTTTTACTTGTCCATTCAAGAGTAAGACAAGAAATTATTTTTAACTATTAGCTGCATAAATGGTTTTCACAGATTTCCAGAAGTCCTACTCTTAGACACAAAACTGTTCTCTACTGGCAGGCCCAGACATAAACCTTTAAACTCCCTGTACCCATAATATGCTAACTACAGATCTCTTAATACACTACGGTTTCTCCTACTTCATTATTAGCAAAAGTCAAAGAATTTTTTTTTTTTATTTCTCTAAAGGATCATAATGAACCAACAAACAGCTGGTCACTACCCCTTACCTGCATTGCTTTTAATTGCTGCGGTGTAAGAGTAACAGGCATAACCTGACTAGGAATTTGTCCTGAGATTGCCTGTGGCTGAGATACCATGGGCTGGGGTTGAGGCTGGGATTGTTGTGGAAGTTGAGACTGTTGTGCCTGAGCAACCTGTTGTTGTTGTTGCTGTTGTTGCTGCTGCTGTTGTTGCTGCTGCATCTGTTGCATCTGCTGTTGCATTACTTGTTGAGGTGGCTGCTGCTGTATCTGTTGCTGTGGTATTTGTTGCTGTTGTTGCTGCTGCTGCTGTTGCTGCTGCTGTTGTGCCTGCATAGCCTGTGCTGCCTGCAGCTGCTGCATTTGGGCAATTCGCTGTAGTTGCTGCTGCTGCTGTTGCTGCTGCATCTGGAACACAGGAAAAGCCAGGATGCTAAAGCTTCCAGCAATGCGATAGCAGCCTTATTTTTATAGCATAAACCAAGAGCAAACAGATCCTAATACATCAGGCTGAGGTTTTAAGTCCAAAGGGAAAGCCCAACCTTTTTATACACTCACTCTTTATATACCTCCACTCTGCATAGTGCACATCCCGTGGTTTCAATATTACAAGCTTGTCTCCCTACTAAAACAGTTTGCAAAAGCACAGATGAAGTCCATCAGCTTCTCCTGTACAAGCAGGCTCAGAAGCACTTCTTCAAATGTAACCAGCCTGCATCAGCACCACTATTTACCAGAAACTGCACAAGAGCATGACAGTTGAAGTTTCCTCTTCTGCTTTTATGCCTAAGGATGATACATGTATGTGGTGTGCTTGGCACAATTTTTTTTTTAAAGTGGCAATGCGCACTTCACACAATGACAGAACAGACACTATTTCTAGAGCAATACAAATGCTTTTAGTTCTTTCCCACATCCCTGTTCTTGTCAGAATGACAGACTATCCTGATGTTTATATAGAGAAAGAGACAAAGGTTTTAATTCTCTATTGCTATTAGAGAAGAAAACAACCTAACGACTGTTAAGCCTTTCCTCTGGGATGTAATGTATTGTTGCCAATTAACTTGCAAGTCTAAACTGAAGTCCTACCCCAAAGTGGAAACACATCAATAACAGACAGAGCTGATACTCAGCACTTCCACGCAAGCCAAGCCTCACTTGACAAGTTAACTGAACGCAGATCACCTCAATTGCCATTGTTATTGTTTGCCATCACCTGCTGTTGGTTTTGCTGCTGCTGCTGCATCTGCAGTTTCAGCATGTGCTGTTGCTGCTGCTGGACGGCTTGCAACTGCTGTTGTTGCTGCTGCTGCTGCTGGGCTGCTGCAGCTGCTGCTGCCTGCTGCTGCTGGACCTGAAACTGTTGTTGCATAGCTGACTGCTGGGCCTGGAATTGCTGCTGCTGCAAAGCCACCTGCTGCTGCTGGAATTGTTGCTGCTGTTGCTGTTGCTGCTGAGCTATCTGCTGAAGCTGAAGTTGGGCTAAAAAGAAGGTAGACTGTACTTAAAACATGAGACCCAAACAGTACAAAAGACAGTTACCCACTATAAGTCATAATAATTGAAGATAATCCCTAAAGTGCATTAATGTTCTTCATTAGCAGCATATACTTCTACTTCCTCAAATGGATGAGGCACATTAACAGCAGAATCAATGACACTTCCTACTACGAACTTCTAATTCTCACTCTCTATATTGAGTCAGCAACCTAGGTGAAGAATATAAAAATGTGCAGGAGGAAATACGCACAGAGGTCACCAGCAGGTACCAGCACAGTACCCATAGAAAACACAGGCGAGCTCCAGAAAAGCAAAGTTACGAAGTTGACATTTTGTAGGATGTCAAGATGTAGGATCCTGTAGGATGAAAGAAGCATTTGCTCATACAACGAGACTGCTCCTCACTATACTAAGACATTTATCCAATCAGGTAGCAGTATTTGAAATCAATTCTTCCTGTAGTTCACTTGGCTGATTTAGCCAGAAGAATGAAGTCTCTTCAGCATCCTTTCCTTGCGGCAAAGAGTTCTGTACTGAAAGGCTGATCTAACAATTTCAGTGGTTGAAGTAAACTGAGCACTTACTCTGCTGAGTAGCTGTTGAGACACCAGGCATACCATGAGGGGCCATTCCTGAGGTTCCAGGAGGCTGCTGCTGCCCTGGGAGACTCATCTGTTGTCCCATTGGGCCAAGGCCACTCATCCCACTCATCGGTGCTCCTTGAGCTCGGGAAGCCATACCCATTCCAGGCGCCCCTGCTGGGGGACCCCCAGTTAGATTCTGCAGGGCATTCATCGGATCTACAAAGAAAATAGTTACCAATATGCAGCCAGCCCTGCAATAGCCTCCCCAAAATCCTCTGTTTTCCATCATCCACTCTCTGATCTGTTGGCTTCAGACCATGACTAGATCCAATAACCTGAGAATCTAACATTCACTCTCTCTGCCTGCGGGACCACAAGAGACTTCTGGCATGCTTTTGCCTCTCTGTAAATAGAGTAGAGATTATTTAAAGCCATTATTTAAAGTTCCAAATAGATTCTAAATACACTGGAGAAATGGAACTTATTAGCCACCTCTTAATTTATATGCGAGTCAAAACAAGGTGCCAACAAAACTCCATAAGGATATCCAGCTTGTAACCTCAAAAACCAAGAGAGTCCCACTGAGGATCCAATTAGCCTCTTCCTCCGGAGGTCAACACAGAGAAGCAGTGCTCAGACCAGAGGAAGTACTTTGCTGTAGTTTCCCCCATATAACTTCACGTTTATTATGCAGTAGATAAATTCAGTGCCTTTCAGGACAATTGTCATAATCTGAACCCTGGGCACACAGAGAAGTTAAGTCAAAGAGGGAATGGCAATTCAAGAGGGCAAGACACAACATGGGGTGCAGCAGCAATATTATTCAGGTACAGAACACAACACCCCCTCTTTCTAAAGAATACTTATAAAATAATTTCCAGCTGTCTAGGCTGGATTTTAATCAATCACAGACACTGCATATTTAGCCTACAGAGGAATAAAAATACCATGTTCCTAACATACACTGCTGTAAGAATTAGCATAGACGCAGAAGACATGATCAGATCTAACCTCAGTCAAATGGCAGAGTGTGTACGCCCCACGAACACACCACTTGCCTCTGATGCAGCACACTGAGGAACGCAAAGCTGGTAACAGGCAAAAACTTGGACTGCTCAGCGGGAGATTATTTTCAGTCACTCTTGTTCTTTTAGGAATCTTAGTGTTGTGAGTTAACAAAAGTACACACAGGGAAACAAACAAGTCTCCTGTGTTACATCCAAAACACTGTCCAAGCCTGTCACCCTCATCACTGAACAACTCCAAGACTATCACGCTACCTTTCCTTTCCTCTAGCAGCTTTTAATGTTCCAGCTAGGGAATCCACAGCCGCCTTATTCTTAGAACACCACAGCCCGGATTTCTAAGCTAAATGGGGGAGGGGGGGAAGGACAGGGAGGGGGGAAAAAAAAGAGCTCTTACCACTGACTGAGGCTTGAGACTTCTTATTGTCTGCAAAGGAAGAACAATTAATTGCTTTTGTTAATCTTGTCATACATAAATTTGGCCCTTCAGATATACTCTCTACGGGAAATACATTCACACAATAATTTAAAAAATAATAAAAAAAAAAAATCACTGTCTACTGCAGTACAAGCAAAATACATTAACCTAAGCCAATTGGGTAACCAGAACACTACATAAATGATGGAAAGAGCAAAAATACAGGGAAAAATTAGGAAGGTGGAAAAAATAGTAAGTTTAAATAGTTTCCCAAAGACTTTTCAGTTATAGATGGATATGTAAAAGAAACAGTATTTAGAAATTAAGCATGTATAGTATAGGAAAATTTTTAAAGCAACTTGTGAAAGAGTCACATGCAGAACCACACATACAAACCCTAAAATTTACTTTTCTTTTTTTTTTAGGAGGACAGGATGAGCAATCCCATTTACTGAGGGAAAAAACCCAAACAATTACTTACGAATATCTCGAAAATGGATAATAAGTCTGGCCACAAGAGACAGATATTCCTCCTAAAGGTGGAAAATGAGTATTTTAGCATAGAAAATAAAAACATTGCAACCATGAGTTTTTGGTTCTTCAGTATTCTTCCTCAACATAACAGATTACTTTACAATGTATGTGGGCTTTTCAGAGCAGTTCACTTGTAAGGAACAGTCTGTTCATTAACTAAGTGAGGATATTTTTACTAATAGGTCATTGTGGTTAATGGTGCTAGGAGGCCAAGAAACCACAAAATTTACTGGAAAGAACCTCCATGACAGTCACACCAATAGGATCACAATACATGAACATAATTATAAACCAATACATCCATTTTCCACTTCTTATCCACTCTAGTTCTTTTTTCTTAAGGATTGAACTTGCTTACTTGGTACACTCATTTACTTTAGTCCTTGAACTGTCCTATTCACACTACAAGAACTTTTTCTAAGCTAAGTTAGTATTATAAATACAAGTAAGTTAACAACTTTAAAGACTAACAATAATAGAAGCGTCAGAAGTGAAAAGGCAAATATTCTTTGCAGCATTTTATTAGTCTGCTTCATAATGTGTAAGAGAAACTGCACAGGGCTGAGATAGCCTTCCTGTCTGTGAAACTGCCAACTCACCAGTGAGGATGCCATCAGCAGGCATAAATTTGTGACATCAGCATTATAAAATTTTCACCAAGACAAGTTCACTTTCAAACGTGGCTTGTTTGGAGATAAAAACAGTATCCAATTTCTCATAACACAGCTCCAGGAAAGAAGTTTACATTTTGGTAGAGTCTAGAACTGTCCACGATAACCAGACTTCCACAGAGACCACAGCACTTCCCTTGTCTTACTCTTGTCACAGCCTTTTCATTGATATCTTAGTCTCTCCTGACCACCAAACTGGCCATGCGGAATGGTGCTACACTGTAGATAAAGGAAATTCTAAGCAATTCACTACATACAAGTCTTCAGATAAGAATTAAGTGTGGTCCCACATATGCATTAAAATGCTGCAGTACCAGCAAAGCTGTCTTGGACTGAAGTCCAGTTTGATGCATACACTGGATGCAAAACACCTCACTTCCCCTCAGGGTAAAAGCAGCACATGTAAATAAAAATTTGTGCATAACTACATACTTAAGCAGAGACAGTTAACTAAGTACATTGGGTTTGCTATTTCTGTGGGTTGTTCCAAACCTCTTGACACCCCAGTAACTTCTGGAAACAAAGAGAGATGCTTTACCCTTGTTTTGGCCTTCATAAACACATGACTCTCCATATCTTTGCTGGATTTATTATGGGCAACACCAGCCTTCCTCATAGCGTCATCACTGAAAAAAAGAAGCAAAACACAAGGCTGGGTATTAATTGAGGACATCAGAAAATACTTTCTGTAGTTAGGAATGTCTGTAAAACAGCTTTTTATCCCTCTTTCATTTATACATTAAAAAAAAAAAAAACAGCTACCACAAACATTACTTAAAATTGCCCAACCTTTAAAATTTCTTCAAATAATGGGAAAAAAAAGCCAACTAATTTCTAAAAGGCAACACAAATATTCTTTGCAGAAATTCAAGAACAACTGCTAAGCAAATAATTATTTTACCACCTGATGTATTATTTTGACAAAATACCAGAACCTGTTCATTTGAGGAAAGCTGAATGACAGGATCAATGTAATCCATGTTTGGCAAACAACAGGCTTGAGCCTGCCTAGTGTCAGGCATTTCCAAAAGAAGCCTCTAAATATAAGGTGGAAGAATAAAAAAAAGATTGCCTAAAGGCACAGAGGTTTGACCAATGAATTAGAGTAATGAGTAGAAGCATCGATCAGGGCAGAGAAGAGCAGAGGTGCAGCGAAGTGCAGGGCACGAAGAGGAAAATCAACATGAAAGTAGCAGGTGAAGCAATAAGATGAAAAGAAGGCTCTCCTGAAGGAAATTTGAGGGGAATAAAAAGAACAGGTTTGTTAATAAAAAGCTTTCAATTTCCTTACTGTTCTTTCCCATTTACCAGCCAGAATCATGGGACTTACTGTCCTTTCTCCATCATACCTCTAGTAAATTAGACCTAGATCTGCCCCTCTGGATGGGATACTGAACATGCAAGATGAAAAAAAAACAAAAAACAAACAAACCACAAAAAAACAAACCCAAAACCCCCCAAAAAACCCACACCACCCACACAAAGCCCACACATTGCTAAGGATATGGGCAGAAAAAAAGGGGCATTCTCAGTACATCAAGAAGTACCAAGCAATTCAAGTGTGAAACATGCAACGAGATAAAGTAAAGACATCCTAAAATGAGGAGTTCAGTCAGGTGAAGAGTGCTATTCAAACCCTCCAGGCATTCTCATTCTTGGAAACATGTAACCTCACTGCAAAACCTGTTCTGTTTTCAAGCAGCCTAGCAGCTACAGTCTAAATTCCATCAACAAGTTACCAGGAAATACTTTCACCTCGTAATTAAATCTCAGCAACTTATTTCTCAGTAACTGCTGTTGCATGAGCAACTACCCTGCACTAAATGTGTGTTAGGGTAGTGATCCCTGAAAGTTTCAGCCAGTCTGACGGGGGACTACTGTTTTCCTCCCCCCAAATTTCTGCCACCTCCCATGCAGCAGGAATGATGCTTGCCCGAGCAGTAAACTGGTTCAGCTTCCTGAATTAACTCAGTAACACAGTCACAGAAGTGAGAAGAGCAGAAGCTATAGCCTAAAAATGCAGGAGCTTTGGCTGCCACAACTCACACCCTTACCTTGCAAACCAGCAGCCTACTAGCATACATCTAACTTGCCATAGCCTGCAAAGTAGAAGATAGTAGAACATACCTACTTGCTGTAAGGCTCTCTCACAGCAAATTGTGTGGCCTGACAGACGCTAAGAAAATTGCTGTTTATACATGAAGGTTACTTACACTGAAGTAGAATCTGAACAGAATAACTATTCCTCCATGTGCAAGCAAGTCTTAAAGTGAACTGCTCATAAAGGAGCTCTGCTGCAGACGAAGCAGCTATATTCAATTCTTACTGGCACCTCCCTTTCATAACACCTTCCCTTTCAGAAAGTCTGCCTCTAAATCCACACTACTTTCTGAATCCTCCTTAACTTCTCAGTCCCATACTACAATGGCAATGCCTCTCATTCTGAGAGCACCAAGAACTGAGCAGGCAGAAAGACAAGAAAAAGACTATGCAGAGGCAAGTAAAGGAAGTTAACATGTAGGTAGTACTAAGTGGCTGTGATACAGACAGTGATCAGTGGGGTATCAGTAACTTGGAAAAAAAAAATCCAAAAAGACATTATCTGCTTTCATATGTATCTACCATTTCCTTTTGATATTATAGAACATGAAAGACATTTCATGACTGCATTTGCATTACCAATAATGCCACTCCAAGCACTCCATGTCATGTATGTTAGCATTCCAGGACTAGGAGGAAGAGAAAAAAAACCACACAACTCGTTCTTTGCTCATATATTCATCTGCAATCCACATAAAAAAATTTACATTAAAAGACTGAGAAAGTCACAAAAAAAAAAAAAAAAACCTTAAAGACATATGTTTAGCATAGAGTT
>VZTL01034765.1:0-81163 GCA_013400535.1 Scopus umbretta | reverse complement strand
CGAGGTGCCACGGCCGGAGCAGGTCTGGGGGGCAGCGCGGCAGGCACCGGAGCACAGGGGCTGCCAGCCCCGCTGCCGGCTGCACGGCCGCCCTCGTCCCAGCGAGGCCGGGGCAGCCCCTTACCCAGGCCCCGCCGCCCGCATGAAGCCACCGAGGCCCCCCCAGCCCGGCCGCGGCTGAGGCTCAGGCCCTGCTGCCTGCGCGAAGCCCCTGAGGATGCCCTGGCGAGGCCGAGCCCCACGTCGCCAGACGAAGCTGCCTAGGCTGCCTCACGTGGGCTGCGGGCACGGGAGGTGGGGTGGGCAAGTGGGAGGTTATTGGGTGTCAGGACCTGCGAAGGCATTTTTAACAGGGGAAGAGAAAGTAAAACCAGAAGTGTGCTTGAACTGGCTTTCACCTCTTCATCACAGGGTTAGTCGAGAGTCAGGCTGTCTCTTCTAATGATGTGCAAATCCACGTAGCCTTCCCCTGCAGACAAAACTGCTCATTCTGGGTTACTGATGGGGAAGTAAGTTACAGGGAGAAGAAAAAAAATAAAAAAACCAAACCACGGATCCCTGCAGGAATGAAATTTATGTGGTGAATAATATGAATGAATTAATGCTTGATACAGAAATCAGAGCTGGAACGTGCTGGAAGAGCCCTTTGCTCTCTTCCAGGTCACTTAATTGTAGTATTTGGCACAGAATTAATTACTTTAATTTTTTTTTCCTCCTACTATTCTAGACTATTAAAAATTCATTATGTGGTTTAAGCAGTTCAACAAAGCAGGTTCAAGTCTTGCCAACTAGCTGAGTCTCTCAAGATTCATAGAACATATACCATTGACTAATTTATAAACTGTCAATTTTGTTATACTTATTACTTAGAGAGCTTGATCCCGTAGAAGCTTGATTAAAAAAAAGTATTGTTATTCTTATTATGGAAAAGGTGTTAGGATTTTTGAGGGGCTTTCTAGGAGTTCTTGAGCTAATTAAAACAATTCTGTCAAAAGAACATATTCCTCACAGATTTACCAGATCTAGCTGGACATAAAACTAAACATTACCTCCTCATTCTGGAAGAAGCTGGAGCCTTAATGGCAGGTCGCTTGTTTTTAGGGTAAGCAGGTACACCCTGCCTGAGTATAGTTGGTTAACATTCCTTCCTTCAAACACAAGCAGCCACTCCATCCAAACCAGAACATGACTATTGAAAGACTCGGATGAAAAGCAAATCTTGTTTCAAGATTAGGAACAAGAGGAAAAAAAAAAAAAGAGTAGTAAGAGATAATCAAACTCTTAAAAAATGATGAAGCCTTAAGAGAAAGCACTCTATTGAATTTTTGTTTTCCTTAGTACAATTTCTTGGTTGCATTTGGGCCACAGGCCATCTCCCGAAAATGCACCTAGGAAAACTTTACAATTCTTTGAATTTGGGTAAGTTGCAAATTACTTGTGGATAAGGCAAAATTCCTTCAAGTTGGAATGCTCATATTCTTTAGGTTATGCTACTGTTCATGGGGGAAAAAATATTTTAAAATATATAAATATTTTAATATAGATACATTTCATGGGAGTTTTTCATATACATATTAAATATGAGATGTTTTATTCTCTATATATCTTAGGAATAACTTGTAATAGGCTTGGGGAAAAAAAAACAAAACAAAACAACAGTTGTTTGCTTCTGAAAGGAACAAATGCCAAAATTTGTGAGACAGCATAGTTTGCAAAAGCTGTTTCCTAAACCACGCCTTTTGGTTTCCTCCCACATTTCAAGTGTACTACTAATGCTAGAAACTGAAAGTGGCTCAGAAATTAATCCATTAAAGAAAGATGGTGAGTGTAGCCCTAGCAAAAGCATCTCATCATTTGATGAGTGTTCAAAACTAATGTTGAGATACTATATACTACCAGATGTCTTCGTTTCTTTCTTTTTGTGGGGACCTTAGTCAAAAGGAGTTCTTTGGGTTGTTTCCCATATTTGCAAAAGGTTCCTCAAGTAAAGTAGTATTTAAGGAAAAAGATTTTTTTTTTTTTTAATTTAACAGTTGTAAATGCATAGAGGGATAATTTTGAAAGATGCACTGCTGAGCAAAGTGTCTGTTTTTCCTTCACCCCTCTTCCCTTTTTCTTCAAAAAGCATCAAACTGACTTAAGTCTTGTCTACACTTATTGGAGTACTCAATTGTCTTCTACGTAGCAAACAATCTTACAAGTGCCCATTACAAATTATGATATAGTTGGTGAATTATTCCATTATTTGCACTCCAGTTAGAATGAACAATAGTTTTGCTTTTCAGTTTACATTGTTTGTGGCATCACATCTATCTTCTGAGCTATTTTGGCAGGCACCCAGCTGCATCCCCATTCTGCACACTCCCTGACTAGTTGATCTATTTGTTTGTGTGCCCTCTGCCCTGTTAGAATTCTGGTACATAGCCAGGTTCTGCCTATTTGCTTTTGCAACCCCTGAGAGTTAGCATAACTAGCATTTTGCTCTAGTCTTGTATCTTGTCTTCTTGTCAAGGTGTTCAGCTGAAGCCTGGCTTAGATCCTAATTTGTGTTACCCTCTAGGGAGACATGAAGGTATGGGAAGCCTTAGGGTACAGATTTTAAGCTTCCTTCAGTGCACTGAGGGTTTTAAGGGTCTAATCTATTTGGATCACAATCAGCACACCACACTGGTTGCTCTGTTAGAAAAAGGTATGAAGAAGATGGCCTGCAGGAAAGCAGGCAGAGCTGCAACTGAGGGGCATCAGCGAGCTTTAAGAATGGACCAAGAGGAACCACATACATTTCAATAGAAAAAGTGAAGTCATGCGTCTGGGTCAGAGTAACTCCATATATCAGAGCAGGTTGGAGACAAGCCTGGCTAGAAGTCAGCTTCGCAAGAAGAAAGTCTGGGGGTCCTGATGAGCAGCAAGTTGAATACGATTCCTCGAACAGGGGCCAGCTTCATCCTGGACTATGTTAGCAAGAGCATAGCCAGTAGGTCATGGGAAATTATGATTTCCTACTCTATGCAGCACTTACAAGCCCACAAAACCCAAATACCATGCCCAGGTTTGAGCTCCATGCTGAAAGAAAAGCCTGGGAGTTCATTGGAGGACCACCATACAGGGCAGGAGGACATACGAGGAGATACAAGAGCATGCAAGGCAAGAAGGCTGGGTTTGTTCAATACAGAGAAGAAAAGGCTAAGGGGAGAGCCAGTTGGCATTTAAGCTATCTAATGGGTACAGGAAAATGTAGAGCCAAACTCTTCTTTGTGGTGCAGAGTGCCAAGGATGAGAGGCAAGTGTCACAAATTGCAGGAAAAGAAATTCAGACAGGATAAAGAAGAAAATAAATTTGATGGTTAAGTACTCAGTTTTCAGTTCATTGACAAGGATGAAGATTCTGCACTTGACTAGACAAGGTGCTCAGAATTCTGACTTGATTTTGAAGTTTTCCCTGCTTCAAGCAGGAGATTGGACTACAGACCTCCCAAGTTTCTTTCCAGCCTAAATTATTCCACAATTCTAAGAAAGCATGGGACCCCCCACCAAGCTCAAACCACCTGTCCATATGGCAGTAAGCTAAACAGATTTGGATACCCGACACCAGCAAGCTCTGGTTTATTTTTGGCACCACTGATGCACAAGAAAATATCACTGTCTGCATAAGACACCTCTTTGTAGAGATGTAACTGACAGCCATGAGCTCTTCAATACAAAAATGTCTGAGTTTCCATAGAAACTGACTTGGATAATCCTTCCTGTATCCAGCCATTTCTCTACAATAGAGAATTAAGGCTGTCAGCACAACTGTACAAAAAAAAAAACCAAACCCAAAACCCACCCACACACCACACACTAGCAAGCATCACTTTATGACATGGATGCTAGTCATAGAAGGGGTGAGTAATTGTCTAGGTGTATATCATACCATGCAATACCAGTAGTAATAGCAGCAGGATGCATTCAGGGTATATGGCCTGACCCAGCTGCTTGGAAGTGCTCGCAGGTACAACACAGATATATTCTTAGGGAAGCAGGACTCTGTTCTCAATCTCAGGAAGCATATGTTGTGAGCCGTATGAATTCCCACTCCCCAGAACGTTCTTTACTGGAGCAGCACACAAACACCTTGGTGTAACAGTTGCAAAAATTCAGGTAGGACAGACACTGCATTCTCTTCTACCACATCTATTTTACCATGCCTTTAACTTTTCCTTTCCCTGTTCTAGTTTAGCTAGTCCATTCCGGTACCCTGTGTTCCTAAAAGGATGAGGATTTTCAGTGAGCACAAGAGCAAGCCAGCTACTTACCATTTGCCATTTGAATGATGAAGCCACAATCCATTCCCTCAGTTCCTCCTGTCCCAGTGCCAACCTCCTCAGTCATAAACCACATATCTTTGCTGTGAAAGGAAGTATTCTGTCATTGATCAGAGAGGGGATTTTGTTAAAAAAACTGAACCAGAAGTCTTTTCCTATACAGATAAGCAATCAGAAACCTCACTAAGACTTGTACTCTTTCATACAAGTAATCTGCAGAAGCATGTTGTGGTAATGGAAGTTGATTACAAGACAATCACACAGAGCTATCAGCAAGCCACTGAGACACTGTAGCTTCCACTGTGTCCATAGCTTATTACAAGAGACTGCTAGTGATACAGTGAACTTTTAATACAGTACAGGAAATAAAGGAAATACTAGATTTCCTTCATGCTCCCTCCATGTCTACCGTTGCAAGGCATGGCTGTTTTCTCCTGGTTCCTAAATGGAATCCAGGCGTAGAAAATAGAAAACTTCATTCTATTTAAAAAGAGTAGTCATGTCTTTCTAGGTACCTCTGAGTGACTTGCCATTTATGGGGGATTTTTTTGTTTTGTTTTTTTAACTTCTTGATTTGAAGTGACCAAACAGCACATGTATTACATTAGCCTTGCTTATAGAAGTGCACATACAATTACAGACCTCACATGCCACCTTCCTCTTTACGTACTGGCACTCAGTTGTAATACCCTAAGGTTGATTACTACATTAACCCACGTCCTCTAAAAGACAAATGCAAACCAATGTAACTGCAGTCTCAAATACCTTGTGCAGCCAGCTAAGAAAATCTCTAGTCTGATTTTCTCTGCAGTTTCAGAGTTGTTAGAACAAAGACTTCCCTTGTTTCTGGAGACAGCATCCCACAGCACATAAGACAGTACTTTCTATATTTGCTACTGTTAAAGCAGCACAGCGAACAGAAAGTGTTCCTCATCTCTTCCACTTTAGGGTCAGTCCTGCAGTACTCAGCCACTGAATCCGGCTGTTAACAGCAGACCAGTACTGAGAAACTTGCACAAAGGGCGGCGGGGCCGGGGCGGGCAGAAGTATTACTCAGATTTCTAGGAACTTGGCTCAGTCAGAGCAAGTTTCTCAATAACAGAAGAGAACAGAGAGGCTTCAAGAACATCCTCCAAGCCCCTTCTGGTGGGGAATCTCAGGATAGGGGGAACATAGCTGCATGGTTCGAGGGGCTGTGCCATTATGTTAGCTAGCAAGGGCCTGGCTACAGCCTCTTCATTTACAGGGACAGATATGCCAGCCTGTGAAAATAGTGGCTCAAGCCCTAAAAGCCAGCAAAGTTCATGAGTGGTCAGGAAGGAAAAACAGTAAATAGAAGGTTTTCTGCAGCATGTGAGAAGCTGAACAAATTTGTTCTGTCTCTCCATTCAGAGCTGTACTGCTTATACTGTATTTAGCTTTTTTTTTTTTAAAGGACAATAAAGATTAAGCAAAATACAAGTTTGAGGAGATTTTCAGCTAAAAATATACAGAGGTTATTCAATAAAGTTACTTGCTATTTTTAAGATTGATTGACATTTAAAAGGCATAACAATTCCTAGATACATTAACAGTCATTCCCACCCAGCTGATATACCACACATAAAATAGCACGCTTCCACTGTTTGGGGTACCAGATTTTTAGACAGTAACAAACGCACAAAGCACACAGGAGAAAGGTCATAGACAACACAGCCTGAGAAGCAAGGGGCTGTGCCGACACCAATAAATATCCCTCCCCAGCAAATCTGTAGTCAGCATTTAGAACAATATTCAGAGACATACACTAAACTATCAGCTCACCAAGCATGCTGTATTTAATCCAGAACACCTGAATGCCAAAACCACCCCACTTTTCTTTCAAAGCAGCTCACAACACCACTCCACTAACCCTGCTTCAACAACCACTCTTTGTAACTTCCTACCCACCCAACCCCACCTGCTCCTTGTACAAAGGGGAGGGCACTCAGTAATTAGCTAAGTGAATCTTGCTGGCCATCCCCCACAGGCCTTCCTTGTCTTAAAGGTCTTGTCTACCCACTCCTAAGACTACCTAGGTACAAGTTAAGAGGCTTTCCTTGGCTTTTGGCTCAAAGAAGAGGACTTAACCACCTATGTCAGTCAGACATCTTAATACCATAAAATTGTATTAATGGTATTAATACCATAAATGCTCACCTTTAATTTTATAAGTAGGCAACAATTCATTAAAATCATAGCAGTGAGAATTTTTCTAGAGTAGCGTGTTACCACAGGTTAAAACTATGACAATAGGCATTCATATTTATTTATGAACCTTGAAGCCCGATTTAGGAGAGTAGGGAGTTACACATGACAGGATATAGGTTCTCTGAGTAGCCACAGTATAATGAAGAAACTTCATGTATCCATGTACAAAAAGAGCTTATGAGTGCTGGCAAGTTTTAGAGCACATACACTGTACCTGTTCAGTAGTATTCTACCCTTTTTCCACAGGAACTTCAGTATTCAACCTACACATGTGAAAATTGGTTAGCACCAAATAACTGTGGATGGCAAAATACTCACAGGTAACTATAGAGAGTGGTGAATTTCCGTGTCATAGTGGCTCGGTGCTCCAGATGTATAAGGCAGCTCTTGTGTTTGTGTATATGCATGAGTGACCACCCTGAGGACAGTCCAGCTTACTAGTGACAGCCAAGATACAATCCAGGGGCAGAAGATGAGAACAAGAAGTAGGGACTGCCAAAATTCAGAAAATAGAGTGTTGCAGAATACCTGTTGGCTCAGCTGTTGACTAGCCAAAACTCAGCTGTGGAGGATAGTTCAGCTGCACTCCCAGCATCTATGTTTGACCACACTGGGCTTACCACAGGTCTGCTAAAAGGGCTGGTTTGTTCAGCTATTGCTAACAGTTGTGGGATAGTTCAAGTCCACATCTAGAACTAGCAGTGAGATAAACTCCCTGTAGATCTCCAAGACAACCCTATTTGTCACTGAAAGCACTGCAGATACTAATGTTCATAGAGGCTTCAGAATCCCTGAATTTATTTTTTTTCATTTACTCATTTTCATAATACTATTTGATCTTCCTGGTTCCAGTTACCATATTTGTAAGATAGGATCCCTTCTGGGGCTTTCGTTGCTGAAACCTTCACCCCCTTTCTGTTCCTCTTTAAGATTATTTGAATACAGAATGTATTCTGAATAGTAACTGTCTGTGGTTATATTAATTAAAGTTAGATTTAAATAAAGGCTTTGCATGATTATACAGCTTTCCCGCTCAAAATTCCTTTGCTAACACTTATTACATGGGTTCAATGGCCTATGTAGTTTCAATATATCTCACTTATTTCTCCCGAGCCTTTCTTCCATCCGTGGCTATACTATATAACACGCTGTAAGATTTCATCAAAGGTCATGCTGTTTCCCCTACCTAACAAAAGTCTTTGAATTCAGAAAATAATTCATTTGTTACATTTACTTCTGCTTTTTGATGCAATGATCTTACTGTCATGGATAGTTCTTTTGATATAGCTCTCTAAGTAGCTGAAAAGATGCAACCTTTTTTTGAGCATTAACCACATTAACTCTGGAGTGTTAACCACATTAAACCACATTAACAGAGTTAATCTGGTTTGTCTGAATCTGTTCCTCATTTAGACCATATCTTACCCTACTTCATTTTTGCTGTATTTATTCTCTTCTAGTGAAATGGGAAATTTCTGAGCAACATCTAGTAACACTCACTCCTTCACTTGCCTTTCTTACTGTATTATCTCCCTTGCCTCAATCTGTCATTTTAGTATTCCCCAGGAGCAAATCAAATGATACAGTAATGTTTTGTCTGCTTCAAAAGCAGTCATCTTATTTCTAGGAAAAGCATCTACCTGTCATGAAAAATAATCCATTACTCATGTCTTCAGCTGATGATAGATAGTTTCTCCCCATACAATCGACCTGAATGTGCTCCCTAGAAGGCTGTCTCATCAGAACTCCTCTTCCGAGCTGCTTGTCTTGGTTTTGCTGGCAAAGAGCAGACAACTATTAATACACATTTTCAGGTTTTTTTCCATCCTATTTATCATGCAATGCCACCTAGCTTCCTTGTGTTTTGGACAGCGTAGGGTAACTTCCCTCAGGCAGAAAAATAAATATTTTCATATTTCTTGGTGTCATCCAGACAGCTCCTTCCTTACTGACCATACACAGAATACCTTGCAGTACTTTGAGAGATTCCAATGCTGTATTCACTGTCTATGGCTGGCTCAATTAAACAATGGTTCCATTTCTTCATTGTTTGTTTGGATTTGCTGGGTTTGTTCTGCTTTTGCTTCTCTGACTGCTGATAACCCCTTATGACTACCCCTTGTGCCACTAAGCTATTTCCCAGGCCGCTGGAGGAGAGGCTATTATAACTGTGTCTTAAGCAGCCATATCAGCTCAGTTACTTCCTTTCGCTAATGCGTTTTTTTTAATGTGCTCTGACAACTGGATAGAGTCTAAGAATTCTAACTGCTACAACTTCTGACATTCTTCAAAGACAATGGAAAAGGTAAAGTACAGGATGGTAGGAGAGGACTCATGAAATTTTGAGAATTTAACCATAGACATGAAACACAATCACTTCCAGCTAGCTTTTTACAGGTGTTTCCCCACGTGCCATAAAGGGCCTTCCTACAGTGTCAATGGCATCCCTAGAAAAAGGTACAAAGGTACAGGATAGCCCTCTACAGTGCCTACGCTGGAGGAAATACCCTCTCTCTGCAGGGAATCATGGGGAAGTGAAAAGCGGTTGTGCATGCTAGCTTGAAGTTGCCACAATAAAGAAACGCACTCTGAAGCCCTCAGTTTTATATAGTATTTTATAGAATGATAGATGGAAATGTGCTCAGCTAAGGAAAATGAAAAAGCAAAGACAGGGAGAGAGGAGATCTTTCAGATTCTGGGGTGAAATATCAAGAGAAAGAATGAAGGTGCAATTTGTATTGCAGCAAAGTTATCTGAGGATATTAGGCAACTTGGAATTTGGCAAAAATTATGTCAGTTCTTTGCTATAAATTATGCAGAAATGCAAAGGAAACAAGGGGTTCTGGTAATGGGCTGGGAAGTGAAACTCTTGCTAAGAAAAAAAATATCCCCACTTACTACATACTCTGACTCTTGGACTGAAAACCCAAGAGTCAGAGTACTTGGTTGAAAAAACATGTTCTGCCAGTTTGGTGTACTTATATACACCTGTCTATTTCCAGTATCATCATTCCAAATAATTTCTTCAGGGTAGAACTGTCTCTCCATTTACTGATGAGTTGGTTTGATTTATTTTCTGTGACAGGCAGGGGTCAGAGGACCATTTGTAAAGCAAAAGGTACAAACCTTTGCTGATTCTGTTGTCTCACAGATTTCATTCTGCTACAGCTGGTGGCTGAGCATTTCTGCCTGGGATGGCGGAGGATCAGGAGCTGACTCAGCCACACAAAGCTCAACTCGAGCCCTCCCTTCAGCAGCGCACCAGCAACACATACCGCAGTGCAGAGCACTCTCAGGCCTTGCTCAGTGGCTTGGTATCTCTTCGAGACAGCAGCATCCTCTTCGATGTAGTTCTGGTAGTGGAAGAGAAACCTATTGAGGCTCATCGCATACTTCTAGCTGCATCCTGTGACTATTTCAGGTACACTTCAGTATGGCAGTAACAAGCATGTGTCTGAATGTTACTCAAACCTGCAACATCTAAATCTTCTGTCTTGGCACACTGCTTCTGGATGTAAAATTAGACCCGTAAGATGGAGCTGAATGTGTTTCAAAATACTAAGTATGGCTTTATTCATCTCTCTGTTATTTCTCTACAGAAATAAAGCTCTTGTTCCTGCACACTGAGCTTACCTCCACTAAATTCACTGCCTGTGGCACTTGGAGGTATATAAAGAGGAGAGACTATCAAGTGTCTTCTGCATAAATGCATTCTGGGTCGCTTTTAACATATCCTTAGCATTGTAAGACTTTGCCCATGTGGTGATCATTTCATCATACAGAAAAAGTCACTTGAAGTGGATCTGTTATGTGCCTATAGTGTGACTTGCTGTCCATTAAATCAGGCACTCACCTGGTCATTTTGACTAGCAGTTTCTTGAACAGACTTTATTTTCATAGAGCAAACAAACAAATCCCAAGGCAATCCAGACAAACTTCTAACTTGAGGAAGAACTGCTCTAGCTTAGGAAAAATTCCTACAGTCCCAAGTTCCTCTGTTTTTCCTCTTCCCCCACACCCAGAATATCTGCTTCTGCCCATTGACTATCCATATGCACTGGGTCTGTATTTAAGTCCTTCAGCTGTGAATCATGCCTTTCAGATGGCCCCTACTGTCTTCCTGCAGAATGAAGAGTATTGCCTTCTTAGGTCCTAAAGGCCTGTATTCTTTGTGTCATTGGCTTAGAGAAGAGGTAATCCCATAAAAGTGTCTGGCTACGTTTTTATCTTTCTGAATATTTTTTATGTTCCCAGGACAACATAAGATAAGCAAACTGAAAATAGCTTCAATGCAAACCTGCCATAGCATGTGCCATTGTCTTTTTTACAGAGGAATGTTTGCAGGAGGACTGAGAGAGATGGAACAAGAAGAAGTTCATATTCATGGCATCTCCTACAATGCAATGTGTAAAATCTTGAACTTCATTTACACTTCTGAGCTGGAACTCAGTGTGAACAGTGTACAGGAAACCTTAGCTGCAGCCTGTCAGCTTCAGGTGAGGTGCTGGGAGACGTGACAAAAACGAAGCAAGAAACAAAAGCAACAATGAAAGGATCAGAAAATATGGATATCTGGTTAGATGGAGGGTTAGGGGGTGAATAAGAGCATGGGTCTAATGAGAAGAATTTCTTTAGGATGCTGTATCCACTGGAACTATGGAAGGGTAGGAACAATGAATGAGTAGTTGCACATCTCATTTGTGCCGATGGTTTTATTACTTATAAACATTTACCATTTCATCTAGAGGACTATTTTATATAGCACTCGCTTCCACTGATCTGCTTATGACAGCTTCCCTGAAATAGAATACCTCTGGCCTACAGCAGAGGACAAGGCTTGCTGCTCAGAAATTGTTGTGCTGCTCAAGATCTTCCCCATACTGAGTCCACAGGCACATAACCTCCCCTGACCCCGTCACTACAGGAAATCCTACCACTATGGTTTCTGCACTAAGTGCAGAGTTCATGTGCCTTTAAGACAAGAGGTTTTTTTCTAATTTCCCCTGCAGCTAACTGCTTCACAAGGCTTTGGTACTAAACCTTAATTTTCTGAGTGCTTGCTTTGGTTGTTTTCTACACAGTTAGCACTGCTTTGTTAGCAGAGGGGCTCTTGGACAGCAGGCAGTTATTTGCCTTTAGTCCCTCCTGCCAGATACAGTTTCACCTTATATTCAGAAGACAACACTAAATATTAATTTTCCTTTCAAATGGCTTCCTGTGCTCTTGAGTGATGCAGATATGCTTGTAACAGATACAGTCTTTGATACAATATGTGTATAGTGCTCTGAAAGAACAATTACAGAGTGACTGTAAACCTGGCTTTCACCATGTTCTCCATGCCTTCCGTTTTTGTGACTGCCTCCCAGGCAGCCTGCAGCTTGGTGCCATGCTAACAAATGAGGCAGCCTGGCTGTCCAGTGTCCCATGTGTCTTGGAAGACACATTGCTGCTGCACCTGAAGCCAAACTCACAGGCTTGCAGTATAGTGTGGCTAGAAGATCTATATTACATTCATCTATGTACCCATGTTGTGTTCTTTTTCTCTGGAGAAAGGTGACTTGGGTGCAAGTGAACATGGTGATCAGACTGTGAGGAAAGCAGTCATCTCGTGGACAACGGACAGTCATCCCAGGCTTCTGTCACCTGTCTTGAGTGTGAGGCAGGTGGTGTCTGAAATGAACAATATCTCTCTCTTGCAGATTCCAGAAGTCATTAAGTTCTGTTGTGATTTTCTCATGTCCTGGGTAGATGAAGAGAACATCCTCGACGTATACAGACTAGCTGACCATTATGACTTGAGACATTTGAGTGATCAGCTGGACTCCTACATTCTGAAGAACTTCACAGCTTTCTCAAGGACACAAGTGTATCGACAGCTACCCTTGCAGAAGGTCTACTCCCTTCTCAGCAGCAACCGTTTGGAGGTTAACTATGAGTTTGAAGTTTATGATGGGGCACTTTTTTATCATTATTCTCCAGAGCAACTGGAGACAGATCAGGTCTCCCTGATGGAGCCCCTTAAGCTACTTGAGACAGTTCGTTTTCCTCTGATGGAACCCCAGATCCTGCAAAGGCTTCATGACAAATTAAGTCCATGTCCTTTAAAAGATACAGTCGCAGATGCATTAATGTACCACAAGAATGAATGTCTTCAGCCAATGCTTCAGAGCTCCCAGACACAGCTGAGATCAGAGTTCCAGTGTGTAGTGGGATTTGGAGGGATGCATTCTACACCATCCATTGTCCTCAGTGACCAAGCCAAGTATTTGAACCCCTTGTTGGGAGAGTGGAGGCACTTTACAGCTGCACTAGCCCCCAGAATGTCCAACCAAGGGATTGCTGTTCTCAATAATTTTGTATATTTAATTGGCGGAGACAACAATGTAAGTGGGTTTCGAGCAGAGTCGAGGTGTTGGAGGTAAGATAAGGATAATCCTGCTATTATTTTTATTACCACCCTGTTGCCCATCTCTGAGTCAGTAAACCAGTAGCACAGTCAGTATGCTTGCTAGCCGAAAGATTAGGAACTGAGCAGGGGCCTCACTGAAAGAAAACACAAGAAATAAAGAAATGAGTCTCATAGTAACAGGAAGCTTCCAGCAGTGCTTATGGGACAAACCCAAGCCCGATCAGGTAGAAACAGCTACTTTTTCAAGAGTCTTACATGTGCTACTTTCTGCCTTGTTGGAGGGGGGAAGTATGAAAGGAGTGCGAAGCAGTAATGAACCTAGAACCCTAGATTGTCTAGATGCTTTTGAACTAGGATGTTGTAGAAGTCCTCTGTCTGTAGTTTTGGTCTCAATACAAAGGGATTTAGCTACCAAAAAGGGTTTTTAAAGAAAATGCTGGTTGATTTTCAAGAATCTGTGTGCACAATAGCAGCATTCCAGGGTCCTCTTATATTCTTCTGTGCCAGGGAAAAGAGCATGAGGAAGGCTCAGGTTTAGACCTTCATGCCCATTACATTGCAAAAACAGATACAAACCCTTTTGTCTTTATATTGTGGTAATTTTTACTAGTTTTAGCTGAGTTGCCCTTATTTTATGGCATCCATAGTTTCACTTCACAGCCAGTTTTCTCTGTAACTAAAATTTCCAGACCAGATAGGTATTTTCATTTGGAAGTGAATCATGAGGTTCACTTTCAGCAGAAAATATTTGGGGAAAAGACTTAAAGAAGCCACCACATATTTAGGCCCTTCTTGGACTCTTGAAGATACAGATTCAGTCTTTGTGCTATTTTTAGACTGTTTTACCTTGTAGAATGGCTCTGTACAAGCAGAGATTTTGATATATAACCTGACAGCAGTGTGTAAGATAATGGAAAACCTAGGCTTTTATAGCATGATTATGTCAGCTAAAATACATCTTCTAAAAATAGAATAAAACAACTTTGCTAATAATAAAATGCTGATGAGGCCAAATTTCACTCCATTTACAGCTGAGCACAATTTCAGCCAAAGACGGTACAGTAAACCACATCTGTGGTGCTGTCTGGTATTCCAGCAATGATTCTGTGGCTGCGTGAATAACTTTCTTTGATCCCATTCTTTTACAAGGTATGACCCGCGACACAACAAATGGTTCCAGATCCAGTCCCTACAGCAAGAGCATGCTGACCTCAGTGTTTGTGTTGTGGACAACTATATATATGCCGTCGCAGGCCGAGATTATCATGAAGACCTGAGGGAAGTGGAGAGGTATGACCCTAAAAGCAACACTTGGGAATATGTGACACCTCTGAAGAAGGAGGTAAGGAGTGCATTAGCCACACATGCTACTACAGTTCTTCAGTTCCTGATTTAATCTTTTCAGATGCTTTTCTCATATGTAGCTTTAAATTTGCTGATATTCAGAGGGGAAACAGTAGCCTCTGTATATGGGATAAATGAATATCAGAAAAGGAGAATAATAATATAGGTAAATTACATTTTGAGTTTAAATGTTTATTTTTCCTTTTTTCTTGTTGTTTTCCCCTGCACCTTTGTTGTGTTAATCCTTAAAACCATTTAAAATTGAACACATAAGCTCTGGGAACAGAAAGTTCCCATTCCTTCTAGGCAGGTAAACTATGAGCCACAGTAGTAGAAGCTTCTCACTTACAGTCCTGACAACATGCTTCACTTCTGATCAGAAGAGATAATGCCCCAGTAAGAAGGTACATCAGTTTCTGTAGACTGCTTAGTTCCTGGACATAGAACTAAGATTGGGTAACAAGTTCTGGTGAGAGTAGCTTATGTGATGCAGAATCACATCTCAGTCAGCCAACATAAGACCATTACTCATTTGAAATATGTGAGTGAATAGCTATCTTTTGTCATCAGTACCATTTATGTTTCTGGAACAGCAATTGCCAAACTAGTGGTTGTGACCCCAGGAACCAGGAATTGGTGTAGTGACATGGGAACGGGGGTTATGAGTGGAAGAATTTGTTCTAAGTTCTAATACTGCTAAAAAAGGCAAGAATTTCCATTTCCAGGTTAAAAGTGTTACAAAGGAAGAAGGTAAATACAAACTACTGCTTGATGAGTCTTGGTTAGGGAAGAAAACTAAAATCCTGAGTAATCTCTCAAGAAACTATGCTGATTTCTACTACACCTTTTAAAAGCTTTGGGTCAAGTGACCAGCACAAAATAATATTTGTGATTTCATAATGTCTCTCAACTGAGAATCTCAGGACACCTGAAAAATATAAATATTACTGCCATTTTACAAAAGGGATGCAGAGGCAGAAGAGGATAAACAGCTTGCATGAGGTCACATATAATAAAAGTGTGTCAATGCTGAGAATATAAAAAGCCTAAGTAGGATATGTTGCATTCCTGATAACACTGCTAGGATAAGAAAAATCGCCAACAGAGGCTTCTGAGTAGACTAGGGAGAAAAGTAATAGTACGAATGATCTTCTAATCAAGGAACAATAAAGAATGAGAACCCACTGCAGTTCTGGAAGTTTTAGAAATTCTAGTGTATTTCATTCAGACATTCACACTTACAGCATAATCACCTAGAAAGGAATTGTCTATAAGAAGATCCTTCCAGATGTTGATATCTGCATAACTCATAAAGAATGTCACTCTCTTAATGTCTGTTCCATACTTTGGGAGAAATACATAAATCCAGACCTCAACCTCTTGCTTTCCCATGTGGTGATACAGGTATATGCACATGCTGGAGCAGCACTGGATGGGAAGATGTATATTACTTGTGGGAGGAGAGGAGAAGACTATTTGAAGGAGCTACAGTGTTACGACCCAAAGACTGACCGCTGGGACGTTTTAGCAGATGGTCCAGTGAGACGTGCTTGGCATGGGATGGCTGCACTGCTAGGAAAGCTCTATGTAATTGGAGGAAGCAACAACGATTCTGGCTACAGACGGGATGTTCACCAGGTGAGAGCATGTCATACCTGTGTCTTTCTTGGAAGAGTCTGTTTCTTATGGATGCTTGCACTCTGACGTAATGTCTTTCTCCTACTAAGTACGCAAATAAAACTGTCTGCCCAGCAACAGCTATTGCACCAGCCCTCCCCTACTCAATTGCAGAACTTGCAATGATTTATTTACTGCTGTCTGTCTTGAACACATTGTCTAACCCACAAAGCGTTAAAGCTCTAGCACTTGGAATTCTTATCAATTTTAAAACATCTTTGATGGATAACATTCATTGGCATGCACATACCCAGTAAGTAGTACATCAACTAAATTTACTTCACATTGTCTTCTCACGTGCATTTTTTCTAAGTCCAGGACTTTTGAATCACCAAAGTGTAATTGCGGGACAGAGTTGTTAAGGATATGTTGGACGGCAATTGTATAATGCAATTAAATGTACAGTACCTGATGATAAGTGATGGCTGGAGAGAATTCTCTTGTCTTATTCCAGCTTCTAGAACTCCGAGACACATGAAAAGAAGACACAAAAAGTAACTGCTCTTATAAAGCCAATGAAAATGGCAGCATTAAATCTAGCTAAGTGTATCTGAATGATAAAAACATGCTTACAGATAAAAGCAGTTAGTCAAGTAGGTACCCAATGAAATCTAAAACTTCCCAACATATGGTGCAGAGACAGCTTAGCAGATTTGTCATATTTGTATGTTCCAGCACATTTTTTCCTAATGCAAACAGATGCATTGTGTCTGAGCTTATATTAGCATGTGTCCCCATCTCTTTCACTTTTGTATACATTTTTTGAATGACATACAGCTGTCACTCCAGCAGCGGGGTCAGAAGTTGTGATTCAAAGCTATATGGCAACTATGCAGAGTTTTGTGCCGAGTACTGTACTTCTACTACATAGTGATATGCTTTCTCCGTTATCAACACCCTGTCAAAAGACTGATGATACTGCATGGCTTCCTAGATAGTTTGCCATGTGGCCAGGATCTGTCACTAAGATACAAGTTTGATTTTGGCTCATCTTTTTCTTTTTTTTTACAGGTTGCCTGCTATAGGCCAAGCACTGATCAGTGGACAAATGTATGTCCACTTCCTGCGGGACATGGAGAGCCAGGTATTGCGGTCTTAGACAACAGAATCTATGTCTTGGGAGGCAGATCCCACAACAGAGGAATCCGCATGGACTATGTCCACATTTATGATGCAGAAAGAGACTGCTGGGAGGAAGGACCCCAGTTGGAGGATGATATTTCTGGGATGGCTGCCTGCGTCCTCACTTTGCCTAGGGCTATTTTAATGGAAACGGAGAAATGGTTCTCAGAATGGCATGCAGACCGTGTGAAGTATCACCTTGACTTTCCATCGGAAGTTATGAGCGTATCAGACTGGGAGGAATTTGACAACTCAAGTGAAGATTAGAAAACTTTAATATTTATTTTTTGCCAGTGGATGAGGAAATTAAGGCTTGGAGAAAATAGAGATTTTATATGTCTTTCTTATATACATAAATCAATATTTAAAGTTTGAAAAATAAGTGTTCCGCACAAAATGCCATTCACAGTCAATACCTGCCCATCTGCATGTGTTGTGCACAAAATGTCACTTACAGTCAGTATCTGCCCACCCGCCAGAAAGCAGCATTTTTAAAGTAACTACAGAACTGCCATTTTCCCCCAGTTAAAGTATAAAGGTTCTTTTACTTTGAAGAAGACTTTTCTCAACCTTCAGCATGGACTGAAAAAAAAGGCACAGAAGGCTCAGCTTGACTAGCTTCTTTCTTTCCAGCTTTTAGCTTGAAAAATAGCTTTTTGAGATTTTTTTTTCCTTTTCTTTTTGGTAATAAAATTTCCTAGCCAGCTTGACACAGGAAGGTAACACCTAGTGTTTCTCTCCTGTGCCAGGTGTCAGACAGCTTGATTGGTTTTTCAGCAAGATTGAACATACAGAAACAGGAACAGGAGCAAGAAAGTCTGAACCTTCATCTCATCTGGGCATGCAGCCATCTTCGTAACTGGGTTAGAGTCTGTGAACTGACACCCACTCCTGAACTTCTATACTGCAAGTTCTGTCAACACAGTGGAAAGAAGATTTCTAGAAAAAGCTCTCTGTACAGAGTATGGCAATCTCATCATTCAACTGTCAGACACATTTGTTCACAAGCATAAATTAATAAATCCTTGTCAGAACTTTTTTCTTTTTAACTACTGTCTCAGTTTTATTGACCATGATGTGGAGTCTGGAAGTTAGTGAGCTTAATTAGATCCTATAGTACTACAGTAATATCAGTGAAGTTATACCAGCTTGGGAGATGGTCAATTTTTTTCATTCTTTTATTATATGCTTTAGAAGAGGATAAAGAGACCATAGATTGGTTTGCCATAGCATAAGAAAAGAAGTAATAAGGAGATAACTAGAGGTATTGAAGATTACACTGGTCCAAGACCCTGCAGTAGCTGAACTAATGCCAGGAACATAATACAAAATTACTACAGCTCAGAAAGATAAAGCATAGTAAACCCTTCCTTCATGAGGCCTTAAAATAATTGGCTTCTGACTACCATCTTGCTTAATGTCCGTTTAGAAGCTGATTTAAAGTCTGAACCGGTATAGGACCCTTTGTCTTGGAGGGGTGGGAAGTAATCAGTGCCACCAGAAAATCATGACAAACTACCAAAAGCTTTTAAATCGTGTAGCAATAATGGGGTTGCAGAAGGGCAAAACCAAAGTGACAATCAGAATGATGTGATACTAGTTGAGTATCACCACGTCATGACAAATACTGCACATTGACATGCTACCTTCAAGAAATGGAAGAAGTTCCTGGATATTACCATTACTTAGGGATACTTTGATTATGGAAACAAAGATGATTTCAAAATGGACCTAGATGACTCTACATTAGTATACTGGGCCTCTGGAAAAGATTTGAGAGTATTTGCACACTTAATAAGCTCAACAGCTTTTTCTTGGTAAGAAGGGCATTTGTTGGATTTTCTCCTCCAGCACTGTCAGTTTTCATCTCAATCTCTGAACCTTTGCCAACTGGCAAATAAAAGACCTGGTAACTGCAGGAAACCCTGATTATGAGCTTCAGAAAATCTTTTTTTGATAATGAACTCTGAACTGCACATGGAGTCTGGAAAGACAGACTTTATGACACTGCAATGTTGGAGACTGAGGAGTATTCCTATTTTGCCTACAGAGTTACTTTTAACATGTAGGAATTAAATGTAGCCTTCAGATGGAAGGACAGATCTCTCTGACCTGGACATCAGTAGAACCACGCCTTGCAGACTGCAAGTGTTGCAGTGGCAAGGTGTTTTGTCTGCAAACAAGAAGTAATTCAAGACTTCTAGTGGTCCAGGTCATGTTCTAGACCCAGCTGTTCTCACTAAACCCAGACATCTAACTCAAGTCTAATGCTTGCAATGCATTTTCTATTTTAACTAGCCCTTCTCGACAGACTAGTGATACCCTATGTCATGCAAGTGAAAATGTTATTTAGCGTCTTTCATGGTAAAAAAAAAGTAATCATTCTTTGTCTGGCTTCTTTTCCTTTTCCTGTGTATACCACTAGAGGGTATTACTTACTATTACAAATAACTAAGCTGATAGATTAATTCTTAGATTACACAGGAGAATATAAGACATTCATGAGTAATTATTAAGCTAAAGAGAAAACTCATAGGGATTTTTTTTTCCAGCCTTTACCCTATCACTCCTTCTGCGTTTGAATACTGATTTTTAGTTAGTCAGGTAATCCATTTTTCCATTTATCAGTATATGCAATTTTGTGATTGCATTATTTATTAAATGTTGCAACTGGATGCTGTGCAATGCAAATCAATATAAGGCTTAGAATACAGTTACAAGGAAATTACTTTTCCTTAAAGCAGATCATCCAGCTTAGAGAAAAGTGCTGCATTATCTTTTCTATTTTTTTTAGTTACTGGTGTAATACCCCTAAGTTACATGAACTAAGCCTAAGGGCAGGTATTATGTATTTTGATTTGATAAAACCAAAACTTCTGTTGCTTTCTCCCCCAAAATTTCATTTCATCTGAGCATAATGTGACTGTTGAAAGGCATGGTATGCACTGTCTTACTTGCATGTACTTTGTTTAGGTAAAGAACCACGGAGTTTAGCTTAGCTCAAACCATCCTAATCATTTAGCAGTAGCTCGTTTTAGTCCAGCATGTACCTTCTCAAACTAACACGTAGGCTAAACAATAATAAAATTGCTTTGCTTTAAAATTGGCAACTTTATCTAACTCAGCAGATATAAAGCACTTTGTTGTTCTTGTTTACTACAGTTACCTATGTAAAGAAATTGCTGGAGAGAT
The DNA here is from genome assembly GCA_013400535.1 of Scopus umbretta. NCBI lineage: Eukaryota > Metazoa > Chordata > Aves > Pelecaniformes > Scopidae > Scopus > Scopus umbretta. The sequence continues at coordinate 60,886 of VZTL01034765.1, read as the reverse complement.
TACAGATTGATACGCAGAGCTATAATTATTATTGATCGGTTTTCCTATCAGGAATGATGCTTCAGGAACTTAGCCTTCAAGAGTGCACTTAAACTTTGTGTTATCTCAAGAAAAACATGGACTTATAGGGGTTTTAGGCTGATTCCATATTTTTTTTATTTATAAATTATCTGATTGCTTAAATATGTCAGTCTTGTATCTTACAGTAAAAAGCAATTATTTTTTACAGCGAGTCCTCAGAGACAGTATAGCACGAGACATTGTGGACAGGTGGACAATGAACTAAGAAAGCTGTAAGTTATTTCTGGTCTGTAAGAGAATAGCCAAACAACTCTTCCAGAACTGAGTGATCAAAACACTTAAACTGCTGGTACATTAGGAAGTCCGGACAATTAATAACTCGGTTTCTCGATGATCTATTTTCTTATTTCCTGCCAGCACAGAGGTAAAGCTGTATAGGCATATTTGCTAGATTTGTAATTAGTAGACTTGTATCCTGCAGTATTTCAGGCTTCCACATTTGGAGAAGCGATTGTGATTGCTTCAGGTTTTGTTTCATAACTGCTTTCACTACTGTATTTCTTCTCCAGCTGTTGACCTCCAAATCCAACATAACCTTCCCCATTTCCTCATTGTTTAAATTAGGGTCATTAATTTTGCATTGGAAGCACACCCAGTACTTGATTTAAAACAAATAAGGATTCTCACTCTATACCCTTGACAGAAATTTACTTCTTAGAGCCCAGCCACATGTACAATTTATTTGGCATTCAGCCCAACTTATGGGGTCAGAAGCTTCTGGAAAAAGGAGGAAGGAGCAGCTGGGCATGGGGAAAGAGGGACAGGACCTTCTCAAGGGAATATTCTGCCAACTGAGTTTTTATTTCATCAGCAGCTGATGCACTTGTAACAGCTTCCCACCTCCTCCTCCTCAGTCATGCTACAACTATTTGGCCAGGCTCTGAGGGTGGGAGCTGCCAACAGGTAAGACAAAGACCATAAATATATCTATATGTAATAAAAAGGTAAAGTGGTACCATACATTTATCCATTCTTCCTAAACCAAATGCAGTTGTAGGGATATAATAAACCTGGGATGATTGTAGTCTAGGAAGTTGAAGCCCAGTCTTATTGGATAACATTAATGGTCTTAAACAAGTCACCTTTTTCTCATATGTAAATACAACGTGGGATCTTTTGCCTAGAAGATCTGGCGTAGTTCAACCACAGTTGTTGAAATTGTGGGGGAAATTGAAGGATGCACACAGCCTGCATGAATACGCGTTCAGAACAGCTAATTGTGGCACTTCCTTCCAAACTGAAAACCTTAGAATCCTCTCGGGATGGGGAGGTGGGTGTGCTGGTTCTTCAGTATCAGTCCAGCCCCATGCAGTACTGCACAAAACTTGGTTTATAATTAAATACTATTTATTCCTGGCAGGTTTCAGCTCTTTTGAGATTTTGGTATTATCCATACAAAATGAAGGCAAAGTCACTATGTATCTGACCTACTACATTTGATTTTTATTATAACAAAAATTATAAATAAAATGCAGCAATAGGAGGTTTTATTTCCTTTTTACATACTAAGTGTTACTAATTCTGCTGCTAACTTGTGGCTTTTGTAATTATTTTTAAACAATATTTAGCATGTTATTGCAAGTTCAAGTACTATCTTTTAATCTATATTTGGGCCATGGCCAAACAGAAAATGATCCAAACCTGTTCAAATGACAGAAGAAAACATAATAACCTTCATAACCTATAGGAGCCTATCTACATGTGTTTAAAATGGACACTCATTGGCAAATACAAGCACTTAAACCAGTAGGAATGGACCAAAGGTATAGCTACTAAGTACGCTTCCCTAGCAATGGACAAAATATTTTTGCATAAATGTGAATTTTCAGACAGTATTATTCATCTCTGGGTCTACTGTTTTGCTAGTATTGCTGTACATGACTAAACAGCTGTTGTTTTCCACCCAGGAGATGGCTGTATTTCAGCGGCTGGTAAAGTGATACCTGTACATGTATTCAGGGCCTACTTTAAGTTCCTTTCATGTTAGTGATGTTATGAGACTTCCCTGGGTGATCCTGTCTAAAACAGAAGAATGACACTGGATGAGTTTTCCATTTTAGATGATTTGAACTTTGCTAAATGTCTACAGAGACACAACCCATATGTTCCAATCCAAACACCTCAGTTGGCACTAGTTGCCAATGCAGGAAGAACAAAAAGAAAAAAAAAACATGACCGTGTTGTGACTGAGCTTTCAGAAAAGGCAGAGCATGAAAGAAAGACAGCAAAGCTGGGATAAGACTGCACAACAGTCCAGTCAGGCACTTCAAGACAGTCATCTTAAATCTATTTCTCCATTTTAAATGTTTTTTGCCTTCAAGTGCTTCATTTCACATTGCCAGCCCCAAAACAAACCAAAAAACCAAAATCAAAAGCACAAATTAAACTAAGTCATGAGACTGAGCTAGCCTCGCTATTTGCAAAGGTTTCTAGCACGTCTGGGGAATTAGCGCAGTTATTTTGTCGCACCATTGCCTATCGCTGCTGGGCACGCTGATTGCCACCGCCAGCCCTCCCGCACACGAGTCAGACCACGCAAAGGCCCGCGCTGCTCGTCTGAGGTCACCGCGCACCAACCTCCTCTAAAACGCAAACAGCTCACGCTGCACCATGTGCCAAGTGCTTGCCCAGCCCCTGCCCCTGCGGCCTGCTGAGTCCTTTCCGGGGTTTCCTTCCTCTTCAGCGGCTGCCACACCATCTCCCTCCCCCCTGCGCCCCAAGACAGACAGAGCTTTGACCCCGTTATCTGGGAACAAGGCTACAAAAAGACGGGACAGTGTCTCTTAGAGACCGTAGGAAGTTATCTCAGGATCAGAGATTATCACAGTGGCCCGTTTTGTTCCTTCAAAAAAAATAAGCAACTAATAAAAACAAAACCTCGGGGAAGGTGATCTCCGTCTCCGAACTGCCAGCACTCAGGGTGCCCGGCTGCAGGGCATCCCACTGGGCTAGGAGGTGTGGAAGCAGGAGGGAAGCCCAAGGCAGCCCGAGGCCTGGCAGGAGGGACGCCGGAGGGAAGGGAAACGTAGGGTGCCTTGGGGCGCCACGGCGAAGCAGGGAAAGCCAGGGGCTGGGCAGCACCGAGCAGGGAAGATGTGCTGAGAGAGAGATGGGGGGAAGATGGAGGAGGTACGTTGGCGGGTCCCCCTCAGATGCCTTCAGCCCAAGGACTGGGCAGAGGTTTTGGGGGGCGACCTGGGGCGAAGCATGCCTGCAGCACGCCAGGGAAGCGGCGTGTGGGGAGGACGGCCCCGCTCTCTGCGGGGCTGCGGAAGGCGCGGGGGTCCGCACCCCGCCTAGCTCAACGCACCACCGGGGCCGTTCACGTTCATCCACCCCCCAACCGGGGGGCGCCCCCGCACGCCGGCTGCGCTGGGGCAGGTTCGAGCGACTCCATCCCGGAGGGGCTGGGGAAGGGGAGGGCGCTCCCCCGCCTCCGGACGCGAGGATGGGGCAGCGGGCCACGCACCCCCCTCCCGGCCCGCCGCCTCCCTCAGCGCGGCCACNCTGAGGGAGACTCGGGGGCCCTGACCGCCGCGTCTGGCCAGCCCCACCCCAGCCGCTCCTCGGTCCTTCGCCTCCAGAGGCACGGAGCTTCCTTCTCACTTATCCCCCTTTCCCTGGGCTTCCTATCTTCTGGGCTGGGCGCTAGCCGCTTCCTCCGAGCCCCCAGCCCGCTCCGCCTCCCAGGCCTCCTTGCCCAGGCCTTCCCTTCTCCGGGTCTCTTCCTCCGCCTGGGCCTTCGGGCTCTTCACCTTCCTTCCCCCACCTCCCTTCCCCTTCCCCGCCCGGAGCCATGTCCTCCGCCGCTCGTTTCGATTCGTCGGACCGCTCCAGCTGGTACGTGGGCCCGGTGTCTCGGGCGGAGGCGCAGACGCGGTTGCAAGGGCAGCGGCATGGCATGTTCCTGGTGCGGGACTCGTCCACCTGCCCGGGGGACTACGTGCTCTCGGTGTCCGAGAACTCCAGGGTTTCCCACTACATCATTAACTCCTTGCCCAACCGCCGCTTTAAGATCGGCGACCAGGAGTTTGAGCACCTGCCCGCCTTGCTGGAGTTCTACAAGATCCACTACCTGGACACCACCACCCTCATCGAGCCTGCGCCCAGGTGAGTGCCACCCTTCCTGCGCCCCACCCACTGCCATCTTTGCTCGAGGTGGCGCAAGGCGGTGGGGGTGTCTTCATCCAACCTAGTAGCTCCAGGATCTTAACACTGGCTGTAGGGCCATGCTACGTATACTGAGGAACAATTTGTAATGGCCCTCGTTTGAACCTGTTTCTAACAGTGGCCCTTCTTAGCACTCTGGATCTCAGTGGCCGTCGTGGGTTGCTCTTTGAGTCAAATCATCCATATGATGCACAGGGCCTGTCCATACAGTGTGCGCAGGCATATGTGTACCTCTCTAGCACTGGCTGTAATTGCCTTGCAAGAGGGTGTGGTCATGCTTTGTGTCAACCTTTTCTTCTGGTATTGTCCTGTTCCTAGGATGGTTGAGAAGCTTGGTTCACAAGTCTTCTCCTCAGTGATTGAAGTACAGCGTCTGAGCTTATGTTGCTGTCTGCCCCTGCAGCCATGCTGATTACAATAGAACAGGCTTTTATGTGATTAGACTGCTTCACCCTGTTAAGTCAGCTTTAATACATTCTAGGACGGCATTTCCCAAACCTCTAGAGTGGCATTTCCACCCTCCAAAAATGTAAAACATTTATTTTTCACAGTTTGGTTATGTCACTGTTCATTTATATCTGCATACTGCATGCACGACACTGAGAAGTGCTATTCTAGGAGGATGGGAAAATGTGACTTGGCTATGAGCTCATTCTTTGTCCTGTTCCCAACATGGGACATACCTGCAACTTGCATCAGTAAACTGCTTATCAAGAGCTCGAGAACATATTCCTCATGTTTAATTAATAAAGCCTTTCCCACTGTCTTATTTCAAAGCTTTTGGGCTTCCTGGATAGAATGAAGTGAAATAAAAGCTAGAAAAGTAGTGACACATTAAAAAAAAAATTGAAATTGGTTTGCTTCTAAATTCTGCAGTTTCAAATCTTACTATGTTTTGCAGATTAGCAAATTCTTAGGCGGGGGAAAAATAACTTTGAGGTTTATTAGTCACAATTTAACCTTGGCATAGGCCAGTTCTTAATGACAATCAGTAACTTGTCAAAGGTTGACAATAGCTTGTCAATTTGAAAAACTCAAGTGGTCAAAAAAAGTCTTTCTGTAAAGCTGTCAGGTGATGGGAGGGATGTGACAGAAAGCAGTAGCTTCAGGAACTCAAAGTTGCCAAGAAGTCTTCTGGGTAGTGATTGTGCTATGGCTAGAGAGATGGGTAGATTGAAGGGGGAAGGAAAAAAAAAAATCACTTTCACCGTTGCAGGAACACTCTAAATGGAGCTGCCCAGTGTTATGTGCATGCTTAAACATGTGGACAGTTGGGAGGAAAAAAGTCTACACTTAAGCAATCTTTATGCTTATCTCGTGTCTCCTTAACTTGGATAATGTTGTTCCTTTCTGGACGTAAAAACTTGTTCTTAATCATTTATGGCAATGACTGACTTGGCTTTGTCAGAACACATGAAGATCTGGCTGATTCCACTTGCTCACTTGGTATTTGTTAGGAGTCTTGTGTGAAGTGTTTCATGAACGTTTTAGTACCACCTTATTTTCAAGGTTTTGATTGCATATTGTTCTCTCAGCACACAGAGACAGATGAGACCTAGCCTACTGTGAACTGACAAGCTTTTTTGTTAAGCAAGAAATGGGATCGACTAGGTGGTTTTTCTTTAGCGTGATTTTTTGTTCTAAACTCCTAGAAAAATCAATTACATGGTTGATGGTTTGAAATTCTGTTTGAAGGGGACTTCCTGCTGCAAGAAAGAGGACAAGAGGTAGCATTTCCGGATTTTTTTCTTTTTAAATTTACATTTAGTTAATGGACTATATTTAGAATAGGGGTGGACAGGTATGTGCTTCAGAACTGTTTTTGCTAATTCTTATTTCTCTGACATTTTCAGGGGAACATTGCAGTCAGGTGCTTGTGCTTTTGAAGGCTGTTGATTCTTCTAATTTCATAAAGTACAGTATGCAGAAGTGGTTTTCATGGTAGGATTAAGTAGTTTGTTGTATATAGCCATACAATGCTTTTAGCCCTCAGAGATGACATTTTAAACTTGTAAAACAGTTGAAAACTGACTGTTTTAAACTTTCTATTTGTTTTGTGTCACTAGTGAGCTCTGACTGTCATTGCAGTTGTTCCTGAGGTCTTGTTTATGCAGAGTGACTGCTCTCTAAGGGGTTCCCTCTCTCCCCTGGCTTTGGCTGCAGCAGGGTGTCTTAAAGAAGCATATATCTTTCTGTTTAGGGCTTCTGGCAGATCTTGCAAAAATCATAGGGATTTGGCTTCTGTCTTATTCTGCAAGTAGCAAAAGAGAATTGAAGTAGGCTAATGACATGCATTTGTGCTATCATAGCTGAGATACTAAGTATCTGCTATGGCCTATATACTTTAAGATTTCTGACAGCTGCTTTGCATAAAATGTATAAAATTTATTATAAAAATAGATTGCAATGAAAGTAGTCTCATTTGATGAACAAACTTAATATATTGTCACAGACAATGAAGTGACTGTATTGGATAGATGATGAGCATAGTAATAAACAATTATGTGAATAGATTAAAGGCAATACTATGGTTAATAAGGCAAAGGAATATTTCTAGATGGTTAGGTTTTTCATTTCTTAGTCCATTCTTACCAGTGGATGCAAGTATTTTGTATTGTCTTTTATGAAGGTGTAACTTTTAGGCTATTAGGTATTTAAATACACAGTAAAGATAAGTACTTTGAAACTAATAATTTTTCTATTATATTATAACAACCATTTGAGAGTTGAAGTTGTAAAAATAAGATTAGGGAGCTTAATTCCCTATTACTTTCCAGAAAAGAGGGGAAAGGTGTTGTCTCCTAAACACACATGATTTGCCTATGTCTATTCTTAAAGAAAGGAGTTTTTACTATAAATGTGACTGGCTGTCCCAAAGATTCTTCATGTAAGTAGTAGAATTTGGTTAAAAAGATGCCGTACTACCAATCAGAAAGACAACATTGGACTTGAAACTTTGAATTAGAAAACTGTGTTTATTACACCCTCCTCTTACTTTTGTTCCCTTTTTCCACTATGCTCCCTCAAGTCTAGCATTTAGAGTTACTGAATTCTTTAGAAGTGGATGCTGAAGTTAAAAGTGTAAAAGTGATGAACTGAAGAGGATTATTTAGCTCTCCCAAGAGCCCCTCCACCCCAAGTCACCCAAATAATTTTCATTGTTTTTATGTATCATGACTCTCATTAATTCTATAGAATTAATTTTGTTCTACCCTAAGATCCTCACAACAATCCAAAACAGGTGGGTGAAGATTTTGCATTATATCTCCCAATTTTCTGCATCCATCATAGATTTTTATTGGGTTTCTGGGGAATCCAATTTGGGTATTTAAGTAATTACTTGAGCATGAGTTGCTCGTAAAATGCTGCACAGGGCTACCAAGCCAATACTTTTGTTACAAAGCTGAATAAGTAATTCTCTAATTGGTGTTCCTACTGTAAAAATGGTACTTAGCTTTGTTACTGGAAATACAAAATAATAGCTATCACTTATACCAAATCTTTTTTAAACTTAGGTATCCAAGTCCACCAATGGGATCTGGATCTGCCCCTGCTATGTCCACTGCAGAAGAAAATGTGGAGTATGTTCGGACTCTCTATGACTTTCCTGGCAATGATGCTGAGGATCTTCCATTTAAAAAGGGTGAGATACTGGTAATTGTAGAGAAGCCAGAAGAACAGTGGTGGAGCGCCAGAAACAAGGATGGTCGGATTGGGATGATTCCTGTTCCTTATGTAGAAAAGCTAGTCAGATCTTCTCATGCGAAGCATGGAAACAGGAATTCCAACAGTTACGGTATTCCAGAACCTGCCCATGCTTATGCTCAGCCTCAAACCGCAAGTCCCCTTCCCTCAGTATCCAGTACACCTGGAGCAGTGATCAGTCCTCTGCCATCAACACAGAATGGACCAGTCTATGCCAAAGCTATCCAAAAGAGAGTACCCTGTGCTTATGACAAGACTGCGCTGGCATTAGAGGTAAGTTTTTCCTCTCAAGTCTTATGGGTTTCAATTGTTTTGTAAAAATAAGAAACTAAAAATTGTTAGTGGCAAAGTTGGTGTGGATGACTTCCTATGGAGTCTGCTTATCTATGTCAAGGGACTGAGAAGAAGTTAGGTTACATTCTGAAGAAAGATCTACAAAAATTGCTTCATCTATACCACTTCCTTTGAGAAAAATGACGAAGTTACTTCAGGACCTGTATTTACTCTCTCTTCTTGCCTGCTCAACCAGTGCAAATATGTTACAAGGGTAGTGGAGTGTCTACATCCTAATGTGGAAGTAAACGCTAGTGAGAAAATTACTTTGCTTCTCCACCTCATCTTGAGGAAGGAAAGATATGTTTCATTAATCATTGCAGTATTCCAGGTTGAGAACTGGCCATAGCATCCTTCAGAGAAAGGTAAGGATTGCTGATAGACGTAGTCTTTCTGATCCTCAACTGTAGTATGAGATTCACTTGAGTATCTGGTGCCGAGAGCTGAAATCTGGGCAGAAACTATCAGAAGTACTCTAGTGCCTTTTACTTTGATTTTCAAAAGTAGAATTTGAGAAGCCTTAAGACCTAAATTAGGGGCAAGAGGATTAGATGAAAGGCTGTAGCGTAGCCTCTAAACTTGTGTTCAGCCTTTAAAGTTCCTGTGCTTGCCAAAGCATTTTTTATTTTATTTTTATTAGGGATGTCTTTAAGACCTTAGAGCTTTATTCTTTAAATACTAAAGAATTCATGTTACAATTCCAGTTTAACTGGCATAAGTGACAGATTGGAAGATGTTTTTAAAGCTATATTCAGAACACTGAGACTGTTACCTTTACATTTGAATTATACTGAAGGCTAGTTAACCTGTAGTTCAGAAATGTCTCACCTGGAAAATGTGCTAGTCTCAAAGATGAAATTTGAGCGTGCTACAATACCTCAAGGAGCAAATGCAAGGAAACAGGCAAAGGAAGCAACAGCATTTTAGCAAGTAAAATAATAATGGTTTTAAAAGTACTTTTGAACTTTTCCTGTTGCTTTTGCTGAATTACTTTGCAAGTTAAAGCTGTTAGCTATAGCAGATACTTTGGCTGAAATTTGAAAGGTTATATTTGTGACTTCCAGTTATTCATAATAGTTGCCCTAAGTGTTTTTCCTCCTGTATTTGTAAAACCTCTACAGGTGATAACTCTTATGGGGCTAAAAGTTAAATATGAGTTAAATATGTAGCACTGGATTTTTCTTGACTCTTGTGAAATCTAGCAGGTTGTGAACAGTGTGTGAAAATTATTACAAAGTGTAAATTCAGTGCCAACTGCACTGCACAGAAGATACCTGCCAAAACTACTTGTGCTTCTGGAAACAAAGCAAGGCAAGCGATTGATGTTGTTATATGTTATCAGTGTGTCATGGAATTGCTTCAGGGAACTTCCTTTGCTGCAGGGTAGCAGAACCACTTGGAAGGATGGTGCTCACAAATAGATTTTTCTGACTTGCTCTTTAGTGACCTAGTCAATCCTGTCATTTTAGCTATTCTAGTATACCAGTGGGATTAATTCTCTGACCAGGATGTAGGTTTGAATTGTTTCAAACCTTCAAATTGCTGAATTGTTTGAGAGATTCTTAACTTCCACTGAATTCTAATCACTTATTGCCTCATGTCTTTGTGTCTTCCACCACTGGTATATTTGTCTTCCTATATAGCCTGTTTTCATTGTGAATGCACCTCAGCCACACTGTGGCTTCTCAAGAGGCTTCAGGAGTAGAATTCTGGCAACTGATATACACTTCCATCAAAATCAGCGATTACAGCTTCTCCATATCTATCCATGCAGAGGGAACTTTAGCAACCTCATTATAGCAATATTTTTTTGTCACATGTACTACTCTTAAAGTAAAAAAAAAAAAAAATCCAACTTCTTTTCATGATCTTCCTTCAGATTGCCTAACACCTGCTGGGCCCTGATGATGTATTTAATCCCAGCCTTGTCAGAGCTCTATGTGTCACTAAATAATCTGGACCATTTGAAGCTTCTATTTTGTAAGAGCAGTGAAAGTAGCTAGTGGCAGGGAAAGAACAGGTTATGGGAATGTTTTGGGGAAGAAAGTTAATGTGTTCTTTCAGAATAATAGTATTTGACAGTACTCCACCTTAGTATAGGTGTACTCTAAATCACAGTTCAGCTTGTACAGGTAGAACACCTAGTTAATACAATTATACAATGCCTGATTGTGCAATCTCATTTAAAGTGATAAAACAATATGAGAGCAAAATATCTATTTGCTGGCTCTAGCATTGTGTGGTCAGCACAGAGACAGTACTTAAAAGGAAGAGAATACCGTCTGGAGTAAGTAAAGCTATTGCGTAGTAATCTGCTTGACTTCCTTTTAAGTGGAGGGATGTCATTCTCCTGGGTTCAGCTTGAAAATGGGACAAGCTCTTTGCTTGCAAGTCCAGTTTTTCTGTTTTACACTATTGTTTACATAAGCTGTCAGAAGTTTGATTTAAGAAAAGATAAAAGATTCATAGCCTGTTACAGAGAAGTTTGTTTTGTAAGGAAGGTATAATTATTTTTTTTACAAGTTTCTCACATGAAAAACGTAACTTGTAAAACAAGTGAATATTCTACTGAAAATCTGAAACAAGATCTGTTTGGTTGGATAACGATGGGGTGTTTAACTTTTAAGTGGTATTTAATATGTGACAGTTTAAGGGCAACTACAGTGTTGTTCCTGTAAGGATACTAGTTAATACAGCATTTATTACTATTTGGACCTTGCTGAGCTAAAAATATTTAGCATTCATATTGGTGGTATTGAAGTGACTAACATCTAAATGTTGACTTGGTCCTACTGCATTATATGCTCTACTTCTATTTTCTGAAATAGAAAATGAAATAGTAACCTGTTTATAGGCTAAAAAAAGTTGTAAGTATAGCTACTATCTCAAAGTGTACAGTTGGTATACATAAACTTTGAGCATCTCCCTGCACTAGTGAACAATTAGTAAAGCCTATGATTAATTAAATGTGTTTCTAAGATTTACATATACTGTTGTCAGTTGAGTTAGTTACCTTGGCAGTTCAGATTTAATGTTTTTAATGAAACGATTGAAGCCTGCAGTTTCTCACTGCAACTAACTTTACTACTAATGTGTGTAGTATTTTCATGGATATTGCATTAAAAAAACAAACCAAACAACCAAACCACAAACACTCCAACCCACCACCCAAAAAAAACCAAAACCAACCCCAAACCAAAACAAACCAAAAACCAACCACCCAGATCTGTTTCTTTACTTGTGTGCTTTTAGCCAAGAAGCAATTTCCTTCCTTTCTGGTGCTCTGGAGGAAGGAATACAAAGGACAGGGATACAGCATCCTGTATTTATTGGGACTAGCACTGCACATTACAGGGTTATGTGCTGCTGTTCTTCAATCCTGCTTTTCTTTGGGAAGACTAGGAGGGCAATCCTGTGCTCAAAGGTTATACAAGACAGCACTTTAAGGAGGTGATGAATTTTGTAAGACCAGAGATTCTTTGGCACTGTTAATCTGATACAGAGCTGTGAAGTCTACCTTAAAGTTTCTCAGCATTTAATAACTTGTCATCTATAGGCAGCCTACTAACAATAATATGCCAATGAAGCCTTGTTTTAAACTGGCATGCTTTAACCAGCATGTGATGTGTATGCAGTGCCCAGGAGACTAGGACCTGGTATGTTTTACCTTAAATGAGCTTATCTCTTGGTAGTTGGGCACTTCTTTGGATCCAAAGTAGTTGATTGATAGCTAACTTCTACACAACAGAGTTCATTATGTTCAGCATAGCCAGTAGATAAACTAATGGTAGATAATTCCCTTAAAAATTAGTGAAATGTTTGAAGGTTGATTGAACGTGAACCACAAATTCCAAATTCACTTTTTTAAAAAGGAGTGAAATGGTGTAAGGAACCAGAAAATGTGAGACCAGCAGCAACCACTAGACTGATGTCTGCATGTGTTTAAAAAATTATTCTTAAATATATTGTAAACACTGCAATAAATGTCATAGACTGTTTTGAAGGCTTGTAGTCCTAGAGTTCATCTCCAGACTTAACATGAGTGTGTTACGGAATCTGAAGACTTTTTTTTTTTTAAAAAAAGAGTTTCACTATATTTTTATAGCAGTTTTTATACTAACAATGGCTTTTTCTAGTCCCATGCCATCATTGTAGTATTAAGTAGTTTATCTGTTCATGATATATTAAACATATGCACGTATGTTTGCTAATACAGAGTTAGCCTGTCACTGAAACGTTTTGGTGAGATATCCATTCACTATAATTATATAACTGACACAGTATTTCTCTTGAGTTTGTTACAATTAGGTTACAGTTAACTTTTTTCCTTTTCAAAGTAAAGTTGAGACAAGTAGGCCAAAATGTGCTAGTAGTAGAACTTTCTTAATTAGGAAATTAGGCTACTTCTTTCACTAGACAACAAGAATTGTGCTTTTCTTAAGCCAAGGAAAGTTAGTATTGCTGTGTTAAGCATTAAAATGCATCTAACCCACAAGGTATAGATTTTAAGCAAAATACTGAGCCTATACTTACTTGCCTAATGTGAAGTGTTGATCAGGGAGCTTTAGTTCTGGTAGCCATTGAATGGAAAGTGACATTGGCAGCAGGATTCTTGTGTCTGTGCTGTCATGCACCAGTTTCATTATGCTGCCTTTGAAAATACAACTGACAATTCCTTCAGAGATTTTATGTGCAATCTTAATCTTTGTAACTTCCTTTTCCAGTCAAAGTTATTGATGGTTCCCATCATGATAGTGCTGAGTGCCTCAAAATTTAATATACATTCACCCTCAGAACTGTTTGCAGAGTTTGTTTTCAGATGAAACTGAAAGCAACATGGATAACTTAGACAAGATCCTGTGCTACAGTGAGATTCAGTGTGGCTCAAGAAAGATGGTCTGTGGGAGTTTTGAGCTTTCCAAATTCTGTACAATCATGACAGCTGGCTTAATCAGATGAAGACAGACTACCATCATTTAATGAAAAGCAGCACCACAAATGTGGTGCTGCAACCCCGACTCAGGCAATTGTCCTAGCTATATCTGAAATGCAAACTTATATTGTTTTACTCTGTTCCTAGATGAGGCTAGATTAATTGCATCTAGGACTTCAACATTTCAGTGCTGCCCTTTGACCTGCTTTCATGTCTCAAGAATGGTTGAAGGTCTTCCCTCTGAACTACTTGATTCTCTGGTTTGGGCATCAACTATTATTCTTCTGATGTGCAACATCGGGAGTGAAGGATAATTAAGCCGTGCTTTTAGCCTGTTGGTTTATCGAATCTTCCAATACATAAAGCACCAGCTACTTCAGTGTCACTTTGTCCCATTTGCAGTGTGACTGAACTCTGCCTCTTCTGTGTAGCTCGGCTTTATACCTTTTGGGGACAATGGGATATCAAGTAATTTCTTAGTGAGCCTTGTTTATTCTCTAGAACAGGCAGCTAGTCTGAACAATTGTTTTGGTTCTAATTCTAGTGTTACCAAGGAAGGTGAGTTGTGTCACTAATTGGGATAATGACTGAGATTCAACACCCTGTAAATTCCAGAGAGCAATGTTTTATATAGCTATTGACCCAGTGGGCTAAAATTATTTAGAATTTTAATGCATTTTTATCTCCTTAAACTTGTATTACAGAACTCTATCAGCCATAGAACTATTAACATACAGTTGTTGGAGTGTCTGTAAAACATGTTGAATTGGTTGACTGTGTGACTAAAATGGCATGCAGGAAACCTTTTGCAGTGTATGAATCAGCTTCAAATGGAAGACAGGTATGGAAGAGTCTAGAGTGAATGAAGTAACCTTTCTGACTGGCATGTTTCACAGCTTGTGTTTCCCCAGGGCTTTGAATTCATGCTGTAACAGGGACATAATGAAAGGATGCTATATCTAAAGTACATTTTGATTTTTATCATTTGGGTGGAACCAAATGGCTGCATTTCAGAAGTATTACTCATTTCAGCAGTTGATAGTTCCATCCAGCGATGCTGGCATGCTTTACAAGTGAATTAACTTATCTAGAGATGCTGAGACTAAGGAAGCGTTATCCTAATTTACAGATAAGGGCCATGAGCTATCCAGAGTCATACAGGAAGTTTGTGGCAGAGATGAGAATAGAACCAGGTCTCCTGACTCTGTCCTGTGCCTAATCATAAGACAATCCTTCTGACTGGCTTAAAACATCTCTGAAAAAAAAAAAAAATGTTAAATAATTGTAGTGGGAGATCACACCTCAGCTGACCATATTATAGATGCTTTAAAAAGCATTTACGAAATACTGCTTTTAGTTAGTACTTTGGGAAAAAATTACATAGAGGGGCTACTTGACCAGATTCTTCTAGATGTTGTCAAGATTGAGGTCTTTAACATAAGATCCATGAATTATTCTATCATGACATCAAGGTTCCTTCTCCAAAAATCTTGTTTCAACATGCTGTTCCATTTAATCTTCTCAGGGGAATTGCATTTTTTTTAATAATATAGCACAAGAGGATATTCAGAAGGTTTCATTAAAAAAAAACCTCCCAAAAGTAATATAAAGTTATTGCAAATCACAGGGGTTCTTGGCATAGGGGAGTATTTTTTGAGTAGCTTCTGTCAGCTGGCACTCTTGAATAGCAAATACTGATTTGTAGCAACTTTGCCCACACAGCAGTCTAAAGAACGTTTTACATTGTTAATCTACATGGCAGTTTGTTGCAATGCAATAGACTTAAATTGTAAATACTGTTTTTCACTTGGCTGAAGCAAGACTTCCAGACCTTCATGTTGCACAAATCATTCAGATCAAATTGAAGGGTATCTTTTTCTAGCGCTTCAAAATGAATAATTGATTGATTTCTACAGCACATGAGCAGAATTGAATTGTCAGGCTCTCGGAAAATGCAGGTCCATGTTTTTGATCCAGTGTACTACAGATATTTTTTTCTTCCATGAGTAAGATTAAGTGTTTGAGAGTGGATTGGTTTTGTGGTGTGGTGCAAATGCAGTTTCTTACTAGGTTTTAACTGTTACAATGTTGGCTGTGTCGTCTTGAATTTGGGTTTAAAACTTGGAATTTGGATCTGTCTTCAACGGTTGTTTAAATCGAGCAATGTAACACTGAGTATTTATAGATGTTATCAGCCATTTCCTAAAGAGACATTTGTTAGGTTCCTGTTTAGGTCATCTTGTTACTATTTAAAGCTTTCTGTTCAGTGAAAAGTCTGAGGAATTGTACTTTTCAGCAAATACACAATTAAAGCATGCTGTAGTAGTTCATGACAAGATGAAAACCAGTCAAATTAACATTATATGTATGTGCTAACTATCATGGGCAGTGTATAACTACTTAATAGCATATGCTGGCTTCATGTTTGAGTTTAGGAAGAGCGTAAGTAAAGACGTCCATCTAAGAAAGTAATTTGGTCTCAGTTATATCCCAAGAACTTAAGGGAGTTTAGAGGGTTTACTCCTCTTTTAAAAACACAAGGTTACAATTGTTCCAAGTATGACAGTCTTGAGTTTGGGGGGGGCAGACAGAACAGACAACCCAAGTAGTGGAGAAAAAGTAGAGGAGGGGTGGAGCAACACATTCTGCTTAAATGTCTGATTTCATTCTAATATGCAACATAAAGCTTACATCTCTGAAAGGAGTTTGAAAGGTTGAGAAATTTTATTTTAAGAGCTGTAACACTGAGTGACTGGCAAGGAGTTTATTACAGTATCTTAAATGTCACTTAAGGATTCTTGCTTCTGAGTGATCTTCAAAAAATATTTATTGGAGTAACAGTAACTGGTTTAAACAGGCTTCAGATCATCTAGTGACATGCATGCTGTTTTGTAAACTCAGGGTTTGTTTCTTTAATAGAAAACATACAAGTCTTACCTGAAAAGCTTTAAACTAAGGCCCTTGGCCAAGGTCCTTAAACTATCTGCATCAGTTCTAAATTTTAATACTATTTAGATAATGTAGACAAATTGTTATACATACTGTATCAGTACTAAAATCTAGTTTTTCCTTAAATAAGAAGATCAAAGATAGTTACCTTTGGATTTCACAAAAGTAGCTTGGTAACTGAGACTCAGCTACAAAGAGCTTGAACCTCGTTTGGGGAAGAAACTTATGAACTGTGTGCCATCGGTCACAGGCTGGTTCTACTTTTTGTAAAATTAGTTATTAGCTGCTAATGTCACTTTTTTATATTTACTATAGTTACCACATAAAGTAAATTAAGTAAACAGGAAGGGAGGTGTAAAGTTAGAGAGCTGCTGCAACAGACCACATGTTCAGCTATTCTGGAGCATGACTATTTAGCTAGTCTTCAATGCTGCTTGTCAATTTGACTGTTTTGCTTTGTAAATTGTCCTAATCAGAATTAAATGCAGGCATGGAACAATGATAGGAGTATAAACTTATCATCGTTTGGGCTGATGTTTCTTGCTTGATCATAGTTCAGCTTTTCTCCTCTTTCACTGCCAAATAGGAAGACACACAGTTATGGTAGGAAAGGACTAGCATGTCATCATTCCTGTTTCAAATTCTTTGGCAGGAAGTAGAGGTGAAAACAACAAATAAAGCTAGAATCTGTACATCTAATACTTAAAAAAAAAAAGTTTGAAATTGCTTTTGCCTGCTTCAGAAGTGTACTGTTATTTTAGAAACTACAGAAACTTCTTAGACTGTGATAATCAGAACTTCAAGTAAAGGTTTCTTTGCTATAGGAATCTCTCTCTGAAAAACAAAATTACCTTTGAAATAAGCCAGCTGGCGCTAAAACCAGTATGAGTACTGTGCACTTTTGAATGGATGTTGCATCTCGTTACTGATGGTAGCTTTAGTGATGTTAATTTATATCTAAGCCAAATATATTGTTGCATGAAGTTGTTACCTTTCCCAATAGGAAAAGGTATAGTTCAGCAATTTCACTGAATATGTAAATGTACATTTAGGTAAGAGTCTGAAAAAGTGTGCGGACAACATTGTCATGTTTAGCAGCAAAACGTTGGTACTTTTTTAAGTAAAAGTAACTTTTCAATTGAACTTTATGCCAAGAAGAGGGTGGGGGTTTTTCCCTATGATGGGCTTGTATTTGTTGTTCTTCTTTATTTGATTTGTATTTGTATCAGAGGCAATATTTCCATGTGTGATAATTTTTTTTTAATTATGCAGGTTGGAGATATTGTGAAGGTTACAAGGATGAATATAAACGGTCAGTGGGAAGGAGAAGTCAATGGTCGAAAAGGGCTCTTCCCATTCACGCATGTCAAAATATTTGACCCTCAAAACCCAGATGAGAACGAATGATTCCCTCTGCCTGATTTACACTGCTGCTTCATTTTCCTGGCTATCATTAGCATTGTTTGAGGTGGGATGATGACTTAACGGCACATTGCTAGCGTTGCCCATTTTCCAGCTTGATGCAGTTTGACAGTTCTTTTAATATACATTTGGAATACATACAACTGAAGTCACTGCCTGACCTTCATACCGTAGTTGCATCATCCAGAATTTAGTTTCACTTTTAAAACTATTGGGCCCTAAGCTGGAGAAGACTGAATTGGTCTATAGCAGAGAAGTATGGGAAGAAAATCTTTCCTGTTGAGACATTCATGGACTTTTTCTGGCTTGCTCAGTAGGAAGAGCCCTAATCTTAGATCAAACATGCAACTTGTGCATTACTGTCCAACAAAAAGCAACAACAAAAATGCAATTTTAGGACTGAAGAAGACTAAGTTTTAAGAGAATCTGTCCTAAGGTAGTACATTTAAAATGATGGTCTCTGTAAAGGACAATAATTGAAGCTTATGTATTTTAAGCAGTTGTATTAGAAGCTGCTCTTTTCTGTTAACTCTTAAGCTTGTTGTTGACCTTCCTGAAACAGTGTGTGTTAAATGCAAATAACCATTGATTGAGCTGCATTGAAGCTGAGGCATTTATTTATAAGGAAACTTAGGAGGGGTTGATACTTGTAACCTGTTTTTGCCATACTTAATGCATTTCTGTTGATTTTTGCAAGCACTAACTGTAGGAAGTGAGCTTTAAAGGGAAACACTTTGGCCTGATCTACCTACAGCTCTTCTGCAGTGTTGAAAGTGTAGTTTTACTAGTATAGAAGTGCTTGTCACCAAGCTGTTATTGGTAGACAGATTGATCAGATTGCCATGGTGTAGGGGGGGTAGGAGAGGAGTGGGACAGAAGAACTTGGTAAATACTGATAAAATCCTCTTACTTAAATGTACACCTCCTACACCTGTTTCTGTACAGGCTCCCTTATCTCTCCAAAGTTTCCTAGCTATGCCAGCCCCAGCTTGTTGAAAGCTCCTTTTCAAACACAGTACCTTTTTTCTAGGGTGTCTCCATGTTGCCGTGCTTCTTTTCCAGAGCTGCTTTCATCTTCTTTTTTCCTCCCTCTTTTTCCTTGCTTGCATCCCAAGTCCTCTGCATGCTGCTGTCTTTTTTTCCCCTTCCAAATGAGTTGGCTCTGGTTTATATATGCCCCAGATCCCTCTCCCTCCCAGCATCCTCTAGAAAATGGTTAATTGGAGTTAGCTGCCTGGGTTCCCCCATGTGATAAATTAATGCTCAGGCTGGAGGAGGCCACAAAGGTGTCTATTATCAATATAACTTCTTTCCCTTTTTCTGTACATAACCTATACTGCTGTAATTGTACTTACGGTAGGGAGCTATATGGCTGCAGCTAAATAAGTACAATTCATGCCATGCAGGTTAAGTCCTTAGCCTGCATACAGGATATAAAAGCTTAGGTACAGTGGTATCCTGTGCCACCTTCTTTACGTGTGTTTTGTAGGTGAACTGGAATGCTCTTTTAAAAATAATTGAACACTGAATTAACAGAATACATGACTGCAAAGACTGCAACTACAAAACCTCCCTTTTCAGGCAGCCTGGTTAAAGAAAAATGTCTGTTGCAGAAGCTGACAGGAGAACAGCAGCCCCCATCTTTTCAACTTTTGAAGGCTGTCAGTTGTAGCAAAATGAGAGACTTCAGACACCCGCAGAGTCTCACCAGTGCTTATAAATGTCAAATTCTATAGAGTTGTTGTCTTAAGTTCCAGCGTGTTTTCTTGTTGATTTGTGTCGCTTGATCCTAAAAAAAGCATGTTGTTCTTAGCTCACGTGAAAGTGCCACGAGATCCTTAACTGAAAGGCACTGAAGAAATGCAAAAATGGCATTTGCAACAAGACATTCAAAATGTTCCGTTTTTTTAAAGAAGTCTCTCCATCTATTAGCTATTTTCTGTAGTATTGATCAAGTGGCTGACAGTCTAGAAGTTCTTGTAGAGCATTTTACTACCAAATTAACTGTGAAATAGAGTAGCATTGACTGAAGTGTTTGGTGCTGTACGAGTAATTCTTGACAATAGGCATTGACAATTTGCCTTGCGAAGAAAAGCTATGCAGCTCTCTTAACTAAAGAAGGTCATGCTTTTTCTGTGCCCCAACTATACCTGTAAGTTTACTACATAGATTGTACTACTGAAAGTCATCTTTTGAATACAGAAACTGCACTAAACTCAGTCTGCTGCAGAGAAATCTTATTTCAGACCTGACCTAGTTACAGGCAGCTCTTCAGAAGACTGATTGTAGAATTCTTCCTTTGCATGGTAAATAAATACTGTGAGATTTGAGATCTTGAACACAGCTTTCGACCTGGATTTTTTTTTCCCACTGAAACAAACATCTTGACTCATCCCCTCATTGGATAAGGTATACAGTTTGAATGCAAGCATTGTTTTAGGTTTAATTATGTCGTGATACTGCAGAGAAGCAAAATATTTTACCTTCAAAACTATGCAAAATTTGTGTGTAGTGGCATCTGATGCAAAGACAAGAATTCTTAAATTTCTGTGAACCTGGTTTTGGGCCATGGATGAGCAGTGTTTCTCTGAGTAGCAGCGGAGTGGTTCAGGTATGTGAAGTGTGGTTTAAATGTAGCATACTGACCAGCCTAAGCTGATTGTAACCTTGCTTCAAAACGTGTCTCTGCTATTTTCCTACAAGACAAATATTTTCATATAAAGACTGCATTTGATCAGTTTGTTTCTTTGAAGGACTCTGGATTCTCAATCGCTTGTTGCTTGCTTACATGTCTGCTGTCTGTTGCTATATGAAGCCTCTTAAATTTGAGTGATAACCTATCAGTGTAAATGTTCCTTGGGCGTGTAAGGTGTACTTCTTACGAAGCACGAGAGCCTCCAACTAGTGGCTTCAACCTACACACCATTAAAGTTGTCTCGCTTTTGAAGTAGGAGCTGGTTTAATTCCCTGGTGCCACAATAGTTAACTGTCATGAAAGGCTTACTGTTCGACTTTCTCCTCTTGTGTACATGTGTATATAGACATTCAAGCCTCTGACCAGTCTGAAAGTTGAAATGAAAACTGTTTTAATCAGTGTCCATCACTGGATAAGCGCTAATTTAATTCATGATTGTTTACAAATTGGGAAAGAATAAACAAAAGGGAATATCCCATTTGGGTTGGGGCTCTGCAGAGCCTGAGCATTATTTTTGTAAAGGGAAAAACAGCATTCTTTGTGCCATTTCATGTGCCTGTAAAATAATTTTTTATATTGTATTAACATCCTGGGAACGAGTGGGCTGACTTTGTTTTCTAGTCAAGTGTTCAAGCATTTTCCTCAATATCTGCATCCGAAAGTGAGGCCTGCCTAAAAGACTGCCTTTTGGGACCAGTGAAAGCATTCTTGTATAGTTGTCATTTTCTGTTTACTTGTGTTAAATGAAAGTGTGTTTTGGGACAAGGATACAATTACTGCAGTGGGAAAGGTGGCCTTGTATTCGAGACAGTCTTCACTGTGTAAACTTTAAAACACAATATGTAATTTAAAGACCATGATCTTCAGGCAATAATATTAAGTGTAAGCTTTTAAAGTTTATTTTGGGGATCATAGCTTGTTTTATTTTTTGTGCTATAAAATTAACAGTATTAAATGAATTATATTCTTAGAATATATGGAGTGTCTTTTCTTAAGATTAGTGCCTTTTTAATTTCCTACTCCACTTATTTCATAGAACTGGTCCCAACATCAAGCCACTGTTTTTCGGTTTTGTTTTTTGGTCCCCACGCCCCCCCACCCCCCCAGCGCCCTGTTTGTACAGTCTAAATAAAACTTGCCTCAACTTAACAGCATTATTTGTTGTCTTTAGTCTTAAAACCTTGACAATACTAGCAGAGCATTTAAGTCCTTACTCTGTCATTATGATGCCCTGTTTTGTGGGTGAATGAGAGTGCCAACCCAAGTTTTCAAGGGAAGAATTGAGCAGGAGAAAACACTGTTGCCAGGCTGAATGCTACTGTCCTATTCTGTCTTCCTGCCTCTTCTCAGACTGTACTGCTGTGCTCCGGAGGTTCACCTGTGCATCTCTGGTTATACAGGTTATCAGTGTCTCCTCCGCCCTCGCACCCGACGCTTCAGTGCTCTTCCTGTCACTGTATTTAACGCCGCTCTTTTGCCGAGGCTTTTAAAGGTCTCTGTCAAAACCATGCCCTTCTTTTACTGCGATACCCTTGACTGTGCTTGTAGGAGGGGCTGGTTTCTGCATACGGTTTGAACGTAGCTCGGTACTGTTTGAGAAGATAAGGCGCAATCTGTGCCGGTACTGGAGAGTGGACTGGCTGGCATTGTAGCCACCGTTAAGGGTGTCAGCGTAACGCATCATAAAGATCTGCTTTTGCAAGTCAAAGACCAGGAGGTCGTCTTTTGCCTTTTTTACAGCCAATCCAGATCAAGAACAGCACTAACCAGAACTTAAGGGTTTTTTTAAATATTTGGGATCATTCAGTTAAGTCATTAACAGCGTGTTGAGATGATCTTATGTAGGAGAAAAACTTAAGCGGAATGTCAGACACAACTGCTGCAAAGGAGAAGTCTTAAAAGCTTGCGTTGTTTCCCTGGACTCTTTGTTGTTATGTTCACAGCCTAGTGTTTGTCTTCTCTGGAGTACAGATTTCCATGCGATGTCAATAAACATTCATAGCCAACTCTGCATAGTGTCTTATCATCAAATACTCACATCTGGCAAGTTGCATTTCAGAGAAAAAAAGAAAGTTAGTATTTCAAATATGCAAGCAAGAACACATAAGGCGCGTGCAGTAGGTAACCCTCTTTCAAACTGTTCTGTAAGCCCTTAGCATTCAAGCAGAAGCTGGAGGTGCTTGCTGGTTACTGCAGCTGCGTCCCAGGCCATCTTCAGTAGCTCTTGCTTCACTACGCAGCAGAACCAAGCGTCCCCTGCTATACCAGCAGCCTGCTTCCCACAAACGCGATTACAGCCATGGGTGTTGCAGCAGCAGCGCTCGTCCCGCCTGCGGTGAGACGCGTACGGCGCGAAGGAACGTAGGTGCTGCCTTTCCTTGCCGATGCAAGGGTGGGCCACGAACAGCGACTGCACGGGACAGCGGCCTGGGCTTGGCTTTCGGGTAACATGCAGTTTCTCTGACATGAAACTGCAGCATCTGCTCGTGCTTTTATTAAGCCGTGGCCAACGAATTGCCTTCATAGCCGGGGGCTTGGGGAAGTTTGAACTACCTCTTGTTCTAGATGGGACAAACTTCATTTGGGCCTCAAAATGCATCAGGTGTCACCAAGTATAAATCTGCACCACTTCGTACTGATGCGAGGCCACCGCGATCGACAGTCCCTTACTTCATTATGCGCGTAGAAAGAACTCCTTTCTGCCACTTGAGCTAGGAGCAGGTTGCGGGGTTGCTTTCCTGGGGCACATTTCGAGTCCCAGAAGAGACATTCTGTGCGCTGCAAGGGACTGCGATTCGTCCCTGTGTTTTAAAATGCAGGCTGCTTTCTGCCAGCCCTTGCGTGAATCCCCAGCAGTGCCCTCCACCACCTGTAACAGCCTGGCCTCCCTCAGTCCGGCTTTCTACCCCCGACGCTTCCCTCCCAGGTCCTTGTCCAGCTGGGGACTGCTGCTCCCAATGCTCAACTTCTCCACGGGCTGGCACGGCCCTCCCCTTGCTACGGCCAGGACTCAGGTTTTGTACCAGGAGTACCCAGCGCAGCAGCTAGCTAAAGCTCTAGCAACAGCTGAGTTCACTCAACAAAAAGTCAAAGGTAATGGGAAACAAGCAGTATGTCAAGCTGGGCTTATTTCTAGCTTACCTGCATACAGGCTTTCAGTAATTTAAGTTTGAACTAGTTTAGTTAGGTCAGTCCAACAACAGGCAGCGTAAGCCTTAATGTTTAGATGCAAGCTAGCTGGGATGAGCTGGGCTTACCGGTTTGTCACCCTCTTTTAATGAAAAGGTTTTATTTCTAAACCAGTACACTAGTAAACATCCCTTTAGACTCAACCAGATGTATGCCTGCTTGAGCTTCCACCAATAGGAACTGTGCCTAAATACACTCATATACAGCAAATGAACACATTTCCTTGTCATTTTTCCCATGGTTTACAATAGTGTGGATTAGGCATGTAGGAAAGCTTTGTATTCACATAGGAAAGGTTTGTATTCACCAGCAGGGATGGCTCACCTTGGAGCAGCTGTAGTGGTTTCTGTCCCCGCTGCCTTTTTTTAGAGAGCAGATCAGCTGCTCTTGTAGCAGCTGTTGAACCACAAGTCACAGCTCAGGGTGGTAAGGTAAAGCAGTTCCAATTTCAGGTTACCTTAATAACCCGAGCTGCAGACTGTGGCAGTCACTGTGCAAACAGCTGAGCTCTCCTGCAGCAGGACTGCGAGTCCAAGAGGGACAGGCAGGTGGCAGGGAAAGAAACCATCACAGCTGTCCCAAAGCGAGCCTCCTGCTCTGAAATCTGAGCCCTAGGAGCTTGCCTGCCGCCGAAGTCGCACCAATTATTGTAACTCATTAACACAGACTGTTTCGTGCCCACCTTGAGTCAGGTTATTGGCGCAGTGCTCCAGCTGGACCACCTTCCGCGGGAGCAGCCGGGGAACCCAGCGCCCGCTCCGTGCCTCGGACCCACCTCTGCTTTGTGGGGGCTCCTGCTCCACACCGGCCCCACCTTTGGGAGCTAACAGCTGAGCTCCTGCCCCTGTCCAGTGGTGTGATGGCTGCTCACCGGGGGACCCAGCAGCAGCCCCTCCTGTGCTAGACACAGCCTCACCTGCGGAAGACGCCATCCTCGCTGCTTCCAAGGCAGGCAGGGGGAGCGAGGGGCGATGGGGAATTAGCGCACCGCTCTCCTCAGATAACCTTCCCAGCACCTGCTCGCTTCATTCCAGGCACTTTGTAACTAGAACCCTCCCCACATGAGTTATTAGTCTAACCCGCCGCTGGCGCACCAGACAATCGGGATCAGAGCTAAATCTGGGGTATCCACAGGGAACTGGCTCCTGCTTTGTACATCCTGGCTGGTCCAGCAAGGGCAGCTGAAAGTCAGTGCTGAAAAATCCTCCGCTAGTAATCTTGCATTTGGTCTACAAATTAAGCACGAAAGCACAAGAGAAAGCGTGGATCCCAGGGACTGTTAACACCCCTCCGCTGTACCGTGCTTCCCAGTCTGCGCTATCCTCAGATATCTATCGAATCCTCGCCAGACCGGGGGCAGTGAGAGCTCTCACTCGCTCTCGCTTGCGTGCCAGAGGGCCACGGGGGCAGAAGGGCCGTGCTGGACCTGCTGCTTTGCCGTCCCCGCCTGCCGCTGCGGACTGCCCCAGCGGCCGAGGTTCGGCTGACTGAGGGGGAGCGGCAAGTCACGGGAGAGGATGCTGTTTTGAAAAGACAGAAGGGACGGACATAAGTGAACAACAGGAGCTGGTTTGAAACTCTTGGCACTCGATTCCTGTTCAGCCCACCACCGCTTGGCAGCCAAGCCAGGCAACGAGACCCCCAGGGATGCTCCTGACAGAAGTGACAAACCCAGCCAGGTCTTAGAGCACACTGTCACTATCCTTAACTTGTTATTAAAAACATAAAAATCAAACTTGCTCATTTTTCATTACTGTGAAGTACCTCAGGTAATTTACAGACTTACAGGCCTCGTGTTTCTAGACTCTAACCCATGGGGTTTTTAATGTATTTTATGATACTTTACTAATTTGATTTGGATTATCAGGTAGTTCAGGGGATGCTCACTGGGACTTCTACATGCTGAATCCATTTCTGTATTCGTGGACTGTCTCCTTTTTGCCCTCATCTTGTGCCCAGTGATATCATTAATCCACTGACCTTGAAGAGAAACAGCTTTTCTCTTTCCAGGTATCGCAGCTGCTGATCTGGCTCTGAGTGTGCAGCGACAACGGATATACACACAGCACCGGGCTGGCTTCCTGCTGAGCATCCAGCCTAACTCGCTGCGTGGCACAAAGGAAACATAATTCATCAGACTTGGTCTTTTTAATGTAAGAAAGACCAAATGCCTCCCACTGTCCCCGACTACCTGGAATAGCTGCGGCTACTCAGCGCTTTGGAAAACTAGATCTAAAATTAACAAAGATAATTTCCCTGCAAGAAATAGCACCTTGGCCTGGACACAGGAGACGCTGGGGGAGGCTGAAACAGAAAGGCTGAAATTGGCTGCAGTCTGGGATTCTGCTGAATGGGCTAGCACAGGTCTGACCAACACATGCAGGATATCGGCTCTACTGGAAACCTCTGGCTGAGATCATCCCAAGACTGCAGGACGTTCCCCAGTAGCAACATAAAGGTTACTTCGAGTACTCAGTAGCAGCTCCTGCCTGCATGGGGCTGAGTGACCCACCTTCACTGTCACTAGTGATATCTGATCGAGGCAGATGTAGGTGATGGGATGGAAACAGCTCTCCAACCAGTGGGACAAGGTACTGGGTAACTAGCAAAGGTTTGTGCTGTACAGCAATGGTAGCCCACAGACCTCCACAGCAGTGTTTGTGGTATCAACGCTGGCCTAAATTTGAATAGACAAAAATAAAGACATGTTGGAGAGCAGCCTAGGAACAGAAAGTGTGCACAGTCCTTGACGGGGCAGTAAAGATGTAGGACTTTCATCCGTCAAGCGTGCAGGGCTCATGCCTCCCTCGCTGCAGTGCCCTGATTTCAGCCGCACGTTGCAGTCCCGCAGCCCAGCAGCAGCAGGGCATTGAAACAGCTACGGAAAACAGAGGGGAGTGGAGGGAGGAGATGATGTACCTGGAGAAGGACAGACTGATTTAACACACCTCCATGCTGCCAAATGCTCCGTGGGCTCTGTAGTCATCACCCAAAATAGAGCCATAGTCTGTGCCTCCTCCAAGAGACAGTCCCTGCTGGAAACATGTTAGGGCATTGCTGGGGCCACGATTTACGGCACAGGGAGCCACCTCAGGAGCTGCCGACGCCGCACCCTGCTGTACCTGGCTCCTTTCCCTTTCCCCCACCACTCAAGCTGCCTGTTGATGCTTGCTACAGCCTGGGAACCTGACACAGGGCTCGACCCAACGAGGAATGTAGGCAGGGTTTTGGTAGAAAGGAGGAAAGGTCCCACATTAACCTTGGAGTGCAAGTTGGAAAGCCACCACACATGGCTGTCATCTAATGCCCAGGACACCTTGACACAAGGGGTCCCTGCCAGTCCAGCACCAGCCTGGCAGAGGCTGAGCAGCTCTGAGGCAGCCCCTGCAGCAGCCTGGTCTCTCCAGGACCTGCCACGCTGCCCTGGGAGCCCGCTTGCGCTTTCCAGTGCAAAGACACATCCTCCCCATGGAGAGCAGCTCGTCCTGGGTAACCACCTCCTCCTTCACTTGTTTTGCTGCCAGGGTCCCTCCCAAAATGTGAGCTGCTTCGGCCCCAACTTGCCCTAGACGCAGCCTCCAGCAGCACCTGAACAAGACCAGTCACGCGAAACCCCTGCTCCACACACGCCGTGATAGCATGGGAGCTTTGCCCCTTGCGCGCTTTAATCACGAAGCAGCAACACAGCCCGCTTCTTGGGTTTCCCCATTTTCTCCATCACCCTGGGGCACCTCGGTGGGGCTTCCAGGCCTCAGAACCTTTGCAGCAAACGCCACTGCAGGCTGCCACAGCTCTGCCCCAGCTGTCCCCTCGCAGGTCACACACAGTCACTGGGTGGCACTGTGCCCCTGCCTGTGTAGCCACCCGGCTCCATCCTTGTCCTCCGCTCAGGGTGTCCATGAGGAACCCCACAGCTAGGGCAAGGGGCCAAAGCTCCCTGGACCAAAGCACCCTCATGCCCTCATGCGTGGCAGCCAGCCCTGCTCGGCCACAGCCGTGGAGGAAGCAGATGGAGAACCCCAGGGAGCCTGCAGGCAGGTGACCCCCAGCTCCCAAACCACGGGCTCCCGCTGCCTTCCCACCAGGCTTTCTTTCCCTGCTATGGTTACATTTTCATTACCACGGTAAAAGGAGATCAACTCCATCTTTACAATATCCCCCTCCATAAAACTAATAGGCCAGGCAATTGGTATAGCCCTGTGAAGTACTTTATAGTCTGGACTCAAGGAGTCAGCGCCACAAGCTTGTCCCAACCCCAAATCCCAGGAATCGCAGCGTTATTTCTCCTTGCCATCCCCCTTTTGGGGCTGGGAGCAGCATGAGGATAAGCATGACGCCCCGCTGCCTGCCCCACCTTCACTTGGGCCGGTCTCCTGCCACCCGGAGCCCCACTCAACTCCGGTGGCACAAGGCTGCTAGGAGCATCCATAGGGATCAGGGTTTCTTCTTTCCAAGGCACCGTGACACAGCTCTGCCCCACAATTCCAGGAGCTTTTACACCATCAGGGTGAGTCAAGGGCCAAGATGCCAGACCCAGCTCTGGGCCAGAGCAGAGGCCAGGGAGGTTTCTTTGTAAACACTTTGCTGTTTGCTTCATTTGCAATTGAAAGCCAGAGGCCAGGCTCACCCTTTGGGAGGAGCACAGCCCTTCTTGACATGATGATGGCAAAACCTGCTCAGCTCTGCAAAAGCCCCTTCCCTCCATATTGACAGCCCCGTGTTTGTTTGGGAAGTTGGAGGTGACACCTTTGGTGTCACCCGGAGCCTCATTTTGGGAGGGACCTGGCAGGGTTCGAGGGACTGGGTTTGCTTTGCACGTTGCTGGGACCCGGCAGATCTCAGTGGTGCACTCCAAACGTGCAGCAGCCTGAAACTGGTCCTGGCTCCAGCAGTGGCTGGGTGTACGACCTTGGGGAAAGCGATAACCAGACGGAGCAGCAGCTGCCTACCTTCCTTCTTCCTGATGCGTAAAAGCAGCCTGAGAAAAGTTTCCTTTAATCGCTCCCCCTACATTAGACCTTCTAGGGAAAATTAGCACAAATGCAACATCAGTGGCACGGAGAGAACAGACCCTGAACGACTCGGTAGGGGGTTAATTAGTTTGTTGAAATCCTTCTCTCTTTAGTTGCCACCTATAGCTCCAAGACCTGACAAACAGTTGGGAAAAAGGATCTCTCTGCTGAAAATCAATGCTCGTTGGAGGTAAGAGCTAAAGATCCTCCCCAGAGTACGCTGTTGGGAAATAACGTGGAGACTGTTCCTCTGCCATTAGGGTAGAAGACAAATGGGAGATGGGAAAGCAAAAGGTTTCCAGGTCTCCATAAAAGTCAGAAAGGAGACAAAGAGCCCATTTCTCCCCTCTGTGGTTTACTGTCTTTAATCTCTCCTTGCCTTAGTGTCCCCACCTACCCTGCAGGACAGAGTCACGTTTAGACGTGCTGAAAAGCTTAACTAGCATTTGCAAAAATGACTCAAGATCCCCAAATACTGACTGCCAGAGACGTGCAAAGTGTTACTACTTGTCCCTTAGGAAGACAATCTGCTCCTCAGCGCTGGAGCTGCCGATGGACAGGCTCTCCGCTCCCGGACACACACGCCGAGGAGGTAACACGAGCATGCTAGGCAGAGGGAGCGACATCAGAAATCCCCACAGCTCCTTACAAACAGTTTCCTCCTTAGATTAACTTAATATTAGACTGCATTCACTCCAGAGAATTTTGTAAAACAATTCCCAGTCCCGCTGTAGCTGCCCTGAGCACTGCAGTGCTGGGAACCTGCAGCAGAGCTGGGCTATGCCCACGGCGAGAGGCGGCCCCACCAGCACGTTTGCCATCTCCACCACCATTTTAGTGCTGTAACAGGATGGAAGGGTTAAAACACAACACTGCAGCTGAGTGACTGCCATGGGCAGCACTTTGGGACTAAAATTTCCTTGCATACCTGGTTTTAAAGTTGGGACTAACTTCATTCAGACTCCACATCGGAGCTCCGTGCTGCTCCACAGGGGACAGAAAGGAGCACAGCTCAAGCTCCATAACCAAAAGTTTCCTCCTTTAATCCAAGGACAAGATTTCTTTGCTAGGCACACGATAAGCTGCCCTCCCTACCTTCTACACTGTCTATTGACATTTGTATTTCAAACTTATTGCTCAGCTATCTAAAAAAAAAAACAACACCCTGCGTACCACTGGGACCTCTTTGTCAGAGGCTGTGAACTCATCTCCATCCAGCACCAGGATGGGTTGAACAAACTGAAGCAGTATTTTATTGCTGAAGCATAAAACATAGGAATAAACAAGCACCGAAGTGCTACTGATCATTAAAACCAGATGGGAGCCCATTTACTGCCTCCAACAGCGAGGTGCCACTGCTGCTCCGCTGAGGCCCCATTGAAATAGGAAACCCATCGCACCATCTGGGAGGTGCTGGACGACAGTGGCTACATGCAGCTCCTGCAATTCAGGCCTGGATTTATCTGTACTGTCTTCTCACCACCACCCCGGGGATAAGCAAGGAGTGACAGAGCTTTTAGTCTGGGTTCCAGAAATACAGTCAGTCCTGTAAGGTTGTGGCCTACATGAAAATGCTCCAGTGGGGACAAGCGGCCTGTCCAGGGCCAGTCCCACTGTCCAGGGGGGGTGGGATGGGGAGAATCACAGGCCAAATTGTCCACACACAGAGCAGGGACTTGGTTGCATTTCAACAGGATTTGTTCAAATGTACATCAGAGAACCATCACAGGTTCTGGTCACCCCTGTGCAGTTCAGCTCCTGGATGGTGGATCATCCAAACCAGCCCAGGTCTGACCTGATTTCCTTACCAAGCAGTGCTGTACAGCATGAGAAGCTAAGTACCACGGTGGGAAGAAGCCAGGGGCTATTTCCTCTCCTTCCTAATCAACCCACCACAGATAAATGTGCAGTGAGAGCATTCCCAAAGTCTGGAGTACTGGAAACCGGCCTGCAGAAATAGCTCCATCCCGAGCACCCCGAGCTGCAAGCTGAGCTCAACCCCCCACCTAGACTGAAGCTTTGCACCTTTGTCTTCACGTCCCATCTTCCCATGGCAGGGAGCCTCTCAGCAGCCTGAAATGGGAGCACTGCATGGGGCCAGGGGTGGATTCCCTGGGCTGCCCCTACAAGCCAGAGAGGAGATGCAAATGGAGCAGGAGACTGCTGGGGAAGCAGAGCCAGACAGATGCTTTTACACTTCAAAGGAAACAGGGCCCTGTGAGGCTCTCAGGAATACGCACAAATCGATAGACTCCTTTTAAACACCAAGCACATTTGCTCAAGTGTGAGGCAATTAGTCCCTGAGGATGGAGGCAGGACAGAGCCATTAACAGACATACGGGCAGGATGAAGCAAGGGATGAGAAACATGCGGCAGGGCTCCATGTGAGACTGCCAGCCCGGCCTGATGAGTTGGAAACCTTGCTGTCCTGGCCTAGCGTTCTCAGCTGTGATTTTCAAAATGCCCTTGTGTACCCAGGAGCTCCACAGGGAGCATGTTAGTGTCACTCAGCCTACGTCAGTGCAACACTCAGCATATCCGTTTGGTGAACAGGGAGGTTTTGATCATATCCCTTCCACTGCTCAATTGTTCACTGCTTTTATCCCTGAAGAATGATGACCCGGGATGCCCCGAAGGATGCGGGAGGGCTAACTTACATTTACCGGATCTGCAGCAATTCTCATTTCACCCTCACCTGAATGCTGCTGGGTGGTGCCCAAGCTGTGCTGGACAGCTGTTTCCACAGAGCCCCTTCTAGATGGTAAAACAGATCAAAAACCAGATCGTGGGTGAGCAGAGGGCCGGCTGCCCAGCGTGAACAGAGCCAGCATGGGGATGGACCCCGCGGTGCGGTGGGAGAGAGATCAGGGCTGACCCATCCCCTTCTACTCCGCACCAGCATTCCCACGCAGATCTACTCTTAACCCACCGACTCCCAGGTGCGGGTGCTTTGCAACCGCACAGTCGGGAGCTGGAGGAGTGACGGTGCCAGCACACAGGAGGTCTCTCCTGTGAACAGCCGCTGTGTTTCATGTGTATGGTCTTATTTTTCAGTGAGAGGCAGAGCTACCAAAGCAATGGTTTATGCCTGGCTGTGTGACTGATGGTGTGCCTGTCCTGTATCGCTAGCTACCCACTCCTGCTCTCCTTTATGGAGGCACAAAATTTTCCCTCTTCAGTAAAAATAGGAGAGGAAGAAAGAAGAATCTCAGCATGTTTCCAAAGAACTGCAGGAGATGGAAATTAAATCCATCCATTACACTCACCAAGCAGAGTACTGTCTGGGCAGGAACACTGTAGTTGTACACCTGCACATTCAAAGGAAAAAATGGAGTATTACAGAAGTGTCAGAGGCAATCCAGCACCCTACAGCAAAGTAATTCATGCCATAAAACAGACTCACATGACCTGGAAAAACAAAAAAAGGAACAACACTAAATCAAGCTGAGCAGTAACACTGTTCATCATGGCTGCAGCACCTCTCCTCACCTCTGCATTGAAGGGTTGTTTCACCCTTGGTTAAAATTTTGTCTGATGCTGCTGCTCAAGCCCAGGTCTGGAGAACGCCTCAGCATTTGTTCTGGGCAGCGCACGCCGCGTGCTGAAGGGAGCGTGGGCTGCGGAGGAGAAATGCTTTCCCGACTTGCTTTGCTTTGTCCTGTGAGCCTGCAAGCAGCTGCGTTACCTCTCCCTGGGTTTCTCCTGCTCAGATTTTCTGCAATGTCTAGAAGCCCATTTAAACCTTACTACGCCTCTGTAAAGCACGACAGTGAAGCCAGCTTACCTGGAGTTCCCAGGAGCCAGGCCAGCAGCAAGGCTGCTTCTCGCAGCCGGGGGAACCGAGAGTTGAGCCCTAGAGAAACAGGCAGAAGCAGGCACCACATACTGCTGCGGAACAGCAGCAAAGTTGTGCCTCTGAGCACCGCAGGAGCCCAGCCAGCCTCTGGGTGGGCTTTGGGGCAGGCATCACTCAAGGCAGAGGGGGAAAGCAGGACAGACCACCGCCTTAAGGAAAACCCTTTGTCTTCCCTTCTCAGCTGGCCCTGGACAGTTTTAAGCCCCCTCTCTTGCTCTTGGCCATTTACAAAGTAAATTCAGACTGAGGGCAGGGAAGCAGGTAAGTGAAGACACCTGCACCCCACACATTTGGCTGCTGATGAGCGGGGAGAGGGGGGCTGGCAGCTCCCAGGCAGGAGGTATTTGGCTTTGTGCCGGTCCAGCCCTGCACGGCGGGTGACGGCTGCTGCTGCTGCTTGTTGTCAGCCAAATGCTGCATCTCCCCTGCTAAGAGGCTCCGTATGGGATCCCAACCTGGGGCTCAGGAGTTAAGTGGCATTTAAGCTCTGCAATAAAAAACCATTTGACTTGAAGAATGTTATTATTCCTGGGAGGGGGGTTGTGCTGCTTACTTGGATTTGCTTAACATGGCACAGTACATACACAGACCAAGGAAATGCACTGCAGGAGTCTCCTGGGAGGCTCATCAAGGGCCAAACAACAGACACCCCCACGCTGGGCAGTCAGGTCAACCCAGAAGGAAGCAATGAGTCCGGCTTGGCCTGGCTGCCCAGCTACAAGGTGATTCAAGTGCCCCAGCCCACCTGGGCACAGAAATGCTGCTCCCCGGGATGTCCCCTGCGCCTCTCCGCAGGCAAGGAGCTTCCCTGGGCCCTCATGGAGCCCCTTGGGGGACAGGCAGACCCTGCCCCACACCGTGCACCTGAGGACTTGCTGCCGATGCCAGGCACCACAGAAGGTGCCGTTGAGCAGCGCTCCCTCCAGGCTTGGCCAGGCCAAGGAGCTGATCTGACAGCACCAGACAGCGAGTTTGGTTTTCACCAGCTGAGCAAATCTCTCTCCCTCCAGCTCCTGGAAATCAGATAAGTTCCTACAGAAACCAGCTGGTAGCTGCTTCTACAGAGCCAGAGGGTGACCAAGTGGGTACAAGCGCAGAGGCCACATCCTGGACCAGGCAAGAGGGGGCCCTGCACCCCTAGGAAGACTCGCCGTGTCTTTTGCGAGGCACGGGCACTGTGCTCTGCTGCAGGGAAGCGCCACCACAGGTGCCTCTCCCGAGCCTGCAGCTGCTCTCCGGGATGCGGCTGCCTGTGGAAGAACTGCAGTGCTGGCAAGAAAGCATTTTTCTGCCATTCTCATCTGCATTGAAGCAGTGTCAGACAAGGCTTAAGGCTGCAAAAACCAGTAGGAGAAACCAAAATAAATTAGGATCTTTATTTCCCATAGGAAATTTACCTAGATCCCATTTATAGTCCATTTGCCCTCATCCTTATGTAACTCCTCTGCAGGAGAGAGGCAGAAAACACAGAGAAAATAAACAATTTGCTGCAAAGAATTAATGCAAGAGACTGAGTCACATCTAGCGATGCAAGCAGACAATGTGGGGCTCACTGAATATGCTGCACAGAACAACGAACACTGAGATCAAGTGTCATGCATGCACAAACTGGCCCCAGGTAACACTGGCATGCTTAAAGGAGATGCACAAAAACCACGCTTTAGAGTTTATTTTATTGCTCTTAATGGCCTGCCTTCCTCATGTCTCATTTCCCTTTATTGAAGCTGTCAGAGAGGCATTACATTATCTCACATGCGTGCAAAAACAGCATTTCAGTTGAGCTCATACAGAGTTTTAAATGCCACAGCTGAAAAAAACAAGACAGTGGGAACTGCAAATGGAGGAGGCGGCAGCAGAGTCCAGAGCACACACCTACAGGCAAAATTTCCAAAGGCTTCACAAACCAGCCAAGCCGCAGCCTCTAACCAGAGACAGGCGAGTGAGGAAAAGTAAAGGTATTTTTCTAATAAGCCAGATGATTCACTGAAGAAGGGAAAGAAGTCCTGTTGCAACAGAAGGCTGATGAGTAATTAATGGCTTGTCCTAGGCACAAGGCTGAGTCTTTCACCCTGGTGCAGAGCCGCCTGCCAAACCAGCTCTACCAACAGGCCCATGGGGCAGCAGCACTTGCAAAGCTATTCTGAAGGTTTGAAAAAAAGAACTTTACACTCGAATTTGCACAGAGGTTTTCCCTGTGCTGCCCAGTTCTTCTCAGTTCCTCATACTCACCACAGCATGGTTTTCATCCTCATTAGCACCCTGTGACAGAGGGAAATACAACGCAACTTCAAAGATAAAGAAACGGATCTAAACAAGTAGCCTGTGAGGGGGTGCATTACTTTCTCTTTTCTTGTTGGCTTGGCCCTGGCAACAATCGCGGCGGGGTACCAGAAGGACTGCTTCCACTTCAGAGACCTTGCAGAAAGCACCACCCCCAGGATACCCACACATGGGGCTCCAGCCACCGAACTCTCCAGCCAGCCTTCTCTCATGATTTCCAAGCTGTGGAAATCAGTGGTGGCAAAATCAACTACTACTGGTCAGAGACAAAGTGTTTTTCTCATCCACAGAGGACAGTTGACCTGCCTTCATGCAGACGGCATTTGGAAAGCAGGAAATCACAATATTCTGGGGTTAAAAACAATCTCCTCCACATTTTTTTCCTCAATCAGATTTCTTTTTAGTGAGTCACTCACATCCACATGCATGTCATGCACAGCAGGTATAAATCGCTACTGGCCAGGATGCTACCAGAGGAGAAGCTAAGAGGGTATTGTGTACATGCACTGCGGTGGTCTGACCTTTATTTAAACACTGCACATCTCACACCCATCCTGTGAAGCCGAGGGGAAGTACTTGGCTGCTCTGTACATATCATATTTATGGTACAATAGCAGTTAGCAATATACTATTTAAATAAGGAAGTAGTCCTTGTAGCTGCATTTCGCAAATTTGTAGGGCTACTTTTCAAAGTCATTTTAACAATAATAAACACGGCTCAACACCTCTATGCTATGCACACACACAGTGTTGACCTGGTACCTGAACAGACCAGCGCACAGCCTTTCCCGGTGTACCTGCACACCGGTGGTCACAAACCTGCCCAGGTCAGCTCATAGACAACATCTTGCTACACACGCGTGCATGAACACACAGAGAAAACCATCTGGCATACATGCTAAATAACACACCTCACTGCCTACTGATGGCTACAGGCCACACAGCAGTTTATTTAAAGTGTTACAAGAAAACATTCCCTAAATAACACCTAGGAACACGTCTATACTCCCCGAGAAGCAAAGAGCCTATCTCAAACAAGACCCCATTGCCAGGGCCGTTCCGCCACTTGGGCAATCAGGCATGCTTCCCCCTCCTAACAGGAAGATAAAAAGAAATCCTCTTTGCAAGGCAGCACGCAGGCTGCTCACTGGCAGAACAGCTCCTCCCCACAATGGGACCACAGAGGTAAGGGAGGTGAAACTGCCCTGATAACTAAACATGGAAGCAGATCCCTACAGACTCCCAAAAGGTGGCAAGGTAAGTTTGCCGACCAGCCTGGGAGATGCTGAGCTCACCAGCATTGCAGCGTGCAGCTCAGGGCCTACAGGGTATTAATTAAAGCATATGCCCAATGAGCAATGCCAGGCTGGTGAGAACTGTCTATTGACAAAGCCTGCTCAGAGTATAGCACAGTAACCACAACTATAAATTATATTCTCCAGGGGTGGCAGGTGGTGGAAGAAGTTCACAGTGGAAGATTTTCTTGCCTTTGAAAAGAAGAGGCTGGAGTGACGCAGCCAGCACTACTGTTCGTGGCCCTATTTCTGAAAACCGCAGGCCTTTGGAAACCCCCAGAGCAGCCCCTCACATTCTGTGAACAACCTTCCCCCACCACCAGCAGAAAGAAGAGTGTTTCACTAACCTTGAATCTAGGGGTGACAGAAGAGGGGGGACATGCAGACACAACACAGCCTTGCTGCCTCTTCTCCTGCATGGGACAAACTCTTCCCTGCCTGCGTGACCCACTACTGCACTCCAGACACACCGGCGTTGCTGTGTATTTTACTCTCGTATGCTGCTGGAAGAAAGGCAAGACTCTAGCTTAGTTTGCCTATACTAAGTGAGGAAACTGCTCAAGGGGGCAGCGGCATTGCTTGTTTTGCTTGTCTTTGCAGTAATCCTCAACAGCTTCTTGGCCACCTGGATGGCTTACTGAAACTCCTCAGGCCCTATCTCCTTGCACGCAAGTCCTGGGAGGAAAGGATTTTGAAAACTGCCAAATGCAAGATGCAAGCAGCCTGGGACTGAGAGTTTGGCAGCTCTTCAAATACTGCTCTTGCAGCTTCTGTGGTTTCCTACTCCTTCTGGGAAAAAACCCCCACTGCAGAACACATTGATTCAGCCAGACTCACACCGATATGGCTGGGACAGCCACCAGTTTAGCCATTGCTTGTGAAATACAGTGAGAGAGGTTGTGCAAGGAGACAAGGAAATGAAGGTGTCCCATGCCACCGCTTGCAGCAATGTCTCTTTGCCCTGTGAAGACAAGGCTTCAAGATCAACACTCCAGAGCAAATATTATCTCATTTACAATTTTCTTTCAGTCTTTTCATTGGGAAGGGTCTTCCCTGTTCACCAGCAGGCATATGGGAACAGAGGGTACTGGCTCCATTCTGCCATGGTCCCATGGGCATGTCCTGGAGCCCCCTGCGTATTGTACTCTGTGGAGAAGGCCGAGTAGCTCACTGCCCTGTACTGGCCGTGGGAAGGCACCATCCACTGGCCGAGGCCTTGCTCGGTGCCATACGGACTGTACATGGGTGCCCGGGCCCCGGGTTTCCCAACAGAGTCTAAAGCCATGTTCATCACTCCTGTGTAGTCCTGGGGAGGAGGCAGAGGCGGGGGGAGCGGAGGCAGGTTGGTGAAACCCTCCGGGAGCTGTTTGGAGTCATGCTCGGGCACCGTGGCGAGATCCAAGGGGTGGCACCTTGCCCGGAAATCATTCAAGGTTGCAGCATCACGGGTGGGAAGCTGCTGGCTGTCCCCAGCTTCGTGGAACCTGAGCCCCGAGGGCAGAGAGAAGAGCGAGTCATACCTACCGCAGCAGAAAACCACTGAAAACCCACACAGATCCCCTGGGGAAAGGCAGGGCAAGCTCTTAGCATGCTCTCACCCCCTTGCCTACCGCTTCATCTTACTGTTAGTGTGGATTTTAGTCCAAGTTTCGCTGTCACTCATACAGAAAAACTAAATGCCAGAGAAGGTAAACCCAGACTACTCTAGTTCTGGCTCAATTCTAGTCTTGACTCATAAATTATAACTCTTTGCTGAATTTGCAATGATAAGAAGAAGGTAGGGGGAGAGAAATCACTGGAGTTCTGCCACTCCTCCAACATGCTTCCTTCAAAGGACAGGGAAGTCCTGTGGTACATGGAACTGTCTGGGAGAGCATTTCAGGACAGGGAAATAAACAGCACTACTAAGACACGAGTATGACCAGAACCAGTGGGTTTGAAGTAACACAGAAAGGCTTTGCTGTGGAGATATCTCCATGCTAATCTAGCACCTATTACCTAGGTGTGCTGTCCAACAGAAAGGCATCCTTCCTCACTCTCAGTGGCTGTTTTTCTTAGGAAATACCCCGTAGAAGAGAAGGAAGCCCATCAGTTAAAGGATGGCTTTGGACCTAAGCACCAGGAGGTGGGACTCACCGATATGTCTGGTAGGACGGCGTAGGCACTTGCTGCTCTCTGGCCAGACCCTCCCTCTGGTCAGCTGGCACCGGCGATGCTGCAGGAAAGGCATGGCTGCCATTCTGCTCCGAGACCCAAAAGGGGTATCCACTGCTGACCACGATGGGGTTACTCTCTTCCTTCACATCTGCATTCTCATCTTTCTCAAAATCTGACTCATAGCAGGGAAAAGAAAGAATGGAAAAAAATGAGAAGGGGGAAGAGAGAGCCAGAGCTCACAATGGTCTATTGGCAGCTGAATTAATCACAGGATGGTGGAAGGAAACACACTAATACCTCTTCTGTAGTCATACTGCCTTAAGGGACTAGCCCTTTGCAGCTTTTTTCTGCCCTTACACGGTGGTGTTCGATCCTGCCCTGTCCTCTCTCCTTAGTTGTGCTACTGCAAGCAGCACCATGAACTGGAGCAAGAAATGATCGAGCTTAAAAACAACCTAACAGAAAGAGTAAAGGTTTGGGGGTTTTTTGATGGTATCAGTTCCCCCATCTCCACCACAACCCAGCTGCACAAACAGCATTGCTGGCACAACTGCACCGACGAGAACCAAGAAGAAAGCAACGGGTGGCAGTGCAAACTCGTATCGCTGTTGAAGAGAAAACATTACGAAAGTAAAGCCTACAATCATATGCGGTCACAAAGCGTGGCTAGGCTGGGGGGCTGGTGAGAGAGCTGATGAGTAGTCAGTAATGACAAGCGACTTGTGAGCAGGCTCCTGCCTCATCGCCAGAAAGAGTCAGAGACTCAAAGCTATCAGAGCGACAGCACCCTTTGGGGGCTCCACCCAGGCCCCTCTCCCCAGGCAGGAGACACAGGAGAGCTATCTCACTGTTTCTTTTCCTTCCTGTGGCCTGGGCACTGTTTGGAAATGGTTCTCTGGGTTTGTTGTGATCAATATTACCACGTTCCTCAGCACTGGACTCCTTTTCCTCAGGCAGCTTCCTCTTCTGGCCCTTGGCTGGACTAGGCTTCTGGCACTTGGCTCGTCCTTCCCTGGGAAAGAAAGAAGACATGGGAGTAGCTGGTGTGTAAGCTTTTTGCCTAGATAAACATGCAAGGGATGCTGGACAAGCCCTGGAAGACAAAAAGATGGGATGAACTTCTCTGACCTTCTGTGACTTGCACCTCTCCTAGCAAAGCACCCTGACGGGGCCTTGGGGAATACTCTTGCCACAGTCAAATTGGAGGGTCAGCCATGCTGCCTGCCATCAGCGTGCACGTCCAGTGAGAGCCCTCGCCCCGCAGCTTACTAGGGATAAAGTGGTACAGGGACTGCCCGCCTCGTGTTGGTACAAAAGGCAAAATCAGCATGGAAACTCAGCACTGGAGGTTTTGGCACTGAGTTTGTAAGTGAAGTCCAATGTTGGATGTACACACCATACACACAGGTACATGTGTAGTAGGGTGGGTCTTTCGCTTGAAAGCGGCTTTCTTCCTAAATGGAAAATGAGTCTAAGCTTAGTCAGAAATTATCCTATTAGGAGGGGAAAGAAAATCTATGACATTTTCAAAGTTTAAGTAAGAAAGAGTCAGTTTTGGCCTTTTTCAACAGGAAATGAGATTTTTTTTCAGGCATAAAATGACACAAAACAAAATCTCAGATATTTTCATAACATTTTCTGCTTGGAAAAAAACATTTTTTCCTTCTCTATTGCCAGTCTATGGTTGCCTTTAAGCTTCTTTTTTTTTTTTTTTTCCCCATCCACTGGCTGCCTCAGACCAGACAGAA
The DNA here is from genome assembly GCA_013400535.1 of Scopus umbretta. NCBI lineage: Eukaryota > Metazoa > Chordata > Aves > Pelecaniformes > Scopidae > Scopus > Scopus umbretta. The sequence goes on along the minus strand of VZTL01034765.1, from coordinate 21,061 downwards.
GATCTCCCTGGTATTGGTATCCATCTTCCCTCTTGCAGACAAACTCTCCTGTTGGAAGAGATGCTTTGCCACACACAGGGAAAGGAGATGAGGGAGCCTCCAAAGTCAGAATCTAGCCGATCTCAAAGAGACACAGTGATCTACTTGCAGACTCCTGTTATCACTGCTGCTCACATGTCAGACTCCAGCCTAGCTCCAACTTGCAAGGCAATGCAGGTCTCAAATTTGTCACACCTCCCACATTTCTGTAGGAAATCCTGTATCTCCTCCCATTCCCCAAGTCTCTTGGGAGGAGGCTGCACAGGGGGACATCATTCCCAGATACAGGCAAATGCAGCCCGCACCACACAGCAGGTTCTGCAGAGCTAGCTGGTATAGTTTTGCTCAATGGCCTTGGGTAAAATTCACAAGTGAACTCCAGTTACAAATAAATTAAAATGAAAAAACAGTTTACCTTCGAGTGTTCTTCCCATGCTCACGGAAACCTTTAGCAAATGGATTGTTGTCAATCTTGAGCTTTGTAATCTTAAAATAAAAGGAACAAGATTCAGTGTCATGACTGGTTGGGTTCTTTACTGTTTCCAACACCTTCACCTCAGTATTTATCACAACAGCTTGTCTGAGGGGTTTGGATATGCTCTTGCCACAGTATCTGAGCATTCCGAGCAGTTCCTGTTACTGATTAGGAATGGACAGGCAGAGAGAAGTGACTTTGCCAGGGTCAGCAGAATTTGAGTGGGATTCACCTGACTAGAGAAATACACAGGGTTAGTATCTATATCTGGACTTTTGCCCATACTTGTTACAGCATTTAGGGTTCCTGTTAATCACTGACAGTGCACTTAATACAATTAAGGTTCATGATTCATCTCATCCCGGAGTAGATATTTTCTATAGGAACCATAATGTGCCTATTTCTTTCCACTGTCCATCACAGGTGCCCAGGGTGGCTAGCTTGGAAGGAGACAAGATTCTTCCTCTACAAGATTTCTAAAGGCAGAGTAGTTAGCAACGTGTCCAAGGGCAGTACTTGCACACTGTACCTGTTCATTCTGGTAGGCAGTAACAGAAGTGAAGACAGTCTCAGGGAAGCTGAAGACTTGGAAGATGCTCCAGCGGACACTGAAGAGGTCATCTGCCTGCACAATGTGGAAGCGAGGCTTGTAACGGTGCATGGAGTGGAGGATGATCTGGCACAGAGACAGGCAAAGGAGAAAGTTTCTATGTGCATCCACTGCCAACACACTGTGCAAAGTCTCCTGTGGAGACTCCCAGGTCACCCATTTCAAACCAGGGATGCCTGCCTGGGACTGTTGTCTCCACCACGCCTCTATAGCGACAGTACAGACTAATGCCTTCCCTCACAGGTAGTTAAGAGAGCGCTAGGGCTGAGCTGAGGAAGGAAGAGAGGGCACTTGGATATGTTTTAACTTCCACACAATCTAATTTCTCACAAATTGGTTGGATTTGGCTGGACAAAATTTGGTTGGACTAGATGATCTCAGAGGTCTTTTTCAACCTTGATGATTCTATGATTCTACGAAACCTCACTTATTTCCCTTAACACCCATCTGCAATGAATTCCAAGAGACCACAGCACAAAGGCCAGCTACAACCTACATGCCCATGTTGATCCAGAGTGTTGTTGGTGAGCTTCAGCTTTTGGAAGGAGACAGGTTCTTTCATCCAGTGGCTGCCAGGAGCTGGGGAATCTGGGTGTACGTAGGTGCGACAAGGGAGCTGGGGCTCTGCTTTTCCAGCAACTTCCCACTGATCTTTATTCCACTGTGAAGGGAAAGAAGGAAATCTAGAGCTTAAAATAATTACTTTCATTATAGGAAAACCCCAGCAACTTCGCTTCACTGTTGATTTAATGGACTCCTCTGAAGCACAGTTCTGACAAGGAGATTCTCTCTTATAAGCCATGATCATGTTATCGAAACAGCTCAAAGTTTAGGCCTCATTTTTCCTCCCTTTCTCCCAATGGCTTTCAGAAGTCTGACGTTAATCATGATTAAAACTGTACCACTTACAATGAAAATTAGTTACCTTTCCAGCTGCTCCCCAAGCAAAACTGACAAATAACTCCAGAGAGGAATAAAATCCACCAATCACTTCTGAACTTTGTCCAAAGACAATTTATTTATCAGCCTGGCCAATGAAGCATAAATATTAATCTATTTCAAATGAAGATGGAAGGACAGCATAACTTCTATTATTTGAAGAACTTACTTTGTACCTGAAGTTGTCCATTGGCACAAAATCTACCAGCATGAGGTACTTGGCATATGGGATTAAGCCGGAGACTTTGATTTTGCATTGTGGAAACATTCGTCTGAAGGAGAAATGAAATATACAGTATAAAGATTTCTCTATAAAGTGAATATTGTCTAATGATCAAGCAGCAGGTCATGTTTATCCACTATTTTGCAAAATTCTGGTAGCAGTATTTCTACAGGTCAGCTATTGAACATTTTTACTGTTTTACTGATGTATTGTCTAATCCTATGGGTTTAGGTGGAATAGGCACTAACAGAGCAGCAGTCACTGGTGGCCTGACATTCTTACTGCTTTTGTTCTTCTGGTTCCTGTAACACAACAGTGGGAAACTTAAAATAAAATATTTGGAATTTTCACGTAGTTCGAAGCCTTCTGCAGCTGTTACAGACCTGGGGGACAGATTAGAGCATTTTCTAATGTGGGTAGAAAATGTGCTCTCATCTAAGAGCACATCCAGCTTTCCATTCCAGTACTCCCTGCCACCACTTTCGTCTTCTGACTCTGCAAAAAAGCTTTGACACCTACCTCCCTACCCAAAGGGATTATTTCAGCTCACAGCAGTTCTGACACAATATATTACAAATTCACAATTTTATATTCTTTCACTGCAAGCTCCACATTGCATGACTCATTTCAACTTTAGAGTAGTCTGCATGCACAGATCGTTACTATTCTACGCCACGTTCTTGTCTGCAAATGCAGACTCAAAACCAGGTATTTACGGCTCAGCTGCTGCTGCCTGTGACTGAGGAAAAGGAAACCCAGTGCACTTTCCAGAGCAACCTCACAGCAACAGGAAGAACATCAGTGTTAAGTGCTGAGATAAGAGTACAGAAGTTTTCTTAGCACATCAGCCCCCCAGTGACCTTTTGCACTTCACAGTTTGGACTTCTACGACATCCTGAAAGTGCAATTCTTTTGCCAGGGGCAGGGAGATGTGCATAAGTGGCTACAAAACTAGTTTAAGAGCCACCATGTAAAAAATGAGCACTTGGAGATTTTCTTAACAGTTTGGAGAGGTGTGGTGTGGGCAGCTGCCCTGCTCCCCTCACCTGCCAGATTTGGTGATGATCATCTCGGTTCCTATCTGATGAAACTTCATCCAGAGACCCATGTCCTCAAGGGTGACCACAATGGAGCTCTGCGGGTAGGGCTCCAAGCTGGGGGAAGGAAGTGCCTCACACGGTGCTTTCACGTCTACAGGGAGAGAGAGAAAATGGTAACAGAGGGGAGCCGGCATGAGGCAGCCTCTTCTGCTCAGAGACAGCGCCCTGAGATGCAGCACCCATGTCGGCCCTCCCAGTACCCTCCAGGGCCAGCTCCCTCCAGTACAGGGAGCTCCTGAATTTCACATGCTGTTCACATACAGACGGGGTCCGTACATCTGGCCGTTCGCTCCTCCCATCTGGCCACGGTACATCTCCGCCCCAAACCACCACGCGGTGCACAGCGCTGGTTCAGCTTTGGGAACTGAATGCTGTGATTTCACCCATCAATGTCCCAGGTGCTGCCAAGAACTAGGGAGTCTGTGCCACAATAAACATCTTAAAGAAAATCCGTTACTTTTCTTCAAAGGCTTTTTGTTACTTAGTAGGCTCAGAAGGCAGAAAGCTTTTCCAACAGGTTTGGTTTTAGTTGATAAGTTCTTTTGTAAAGATTTGCGTGCTGCAAAAACTCAGCCCAACTTAATTTATTCCAAAACTCAGACTGGCAGGTAGCCACAATCCACTTCTATTCCTTTTCTGGTATGATCAGGATTACACAAAACACTTTACCGAGAGAATAAAATGAAAGCTGAAAGGATTGGAAAGATTTTAAGTGTATCATTGGGAATGGGAGAAAATGACAGATAGGTGGTAGCAGAGGTGAAAAAACTCTCCACAGGATAAAGAAGGGACAGACAGGAGACCCAAATGTAAGTGAAGGCAAGAAAGGGAGGTGACAGAGCCAGACCATGGAATATTCTGAAAAGAGGACAGCTGGTCTGAACTGGACTTGGAGATGGAGACCACCAAGCAGCCTGTGATGGTGGTGGAAGGCACCTCTTCATTAACACACCATGGCACACCAGAGGAGCTGCCTGCAATATGCCTGCACTTTCTATTACTGGCAGAGGACTAACTACGGTCCTGTGGAAGGGGAAAGAGGAACTACTGGAGAAACTGTCTTTGATGTTGATGGTACCCACCTCCACTGTAAAGCTGTTTGGATTAAAAACCTCCTTTAGGAGCTCTTCACTGTATTGTAACACACGCATGATTGCTGCTGCCATAGTGAAAAGCCCAGGCAAAAAANTGTGTGCCCCCAAAGAAAAAAACCAAGGAAAAAAAAAAAAAAAAAAAAAAAAAATCCCAAACCAAAGCTAGTTCCATTTTAGGTCAGAACTTGACCTGGTATAGCTACTGGTGGACTCATTTCATACCCAATAAGGCTTTACTAATGCTGCCCTGTGGTCTGAATGAGGTATTGATAAGGCTGCTTACCTCGGGGGGCACTCACAGGAGCAGCGCTGTCCTCCGTTCAGTGCCGGCCTCGCTGCTGCCGCGTGACACATTATCAGCCATGCACGGCTGCTTTAAAAGGGAGATTTTTCTGCCTCTCAGCCTGATCAGATCTTATTCAGAGCATACCCGAAATAAGGGACTTTTCACCTTGTTACAGCTTTCCTGAGTAATGTCTTCAAAAGAATAAGCATGAAAAGTAGACAACTATTTCCAGAGAAATTAGCTTTTTTCAGAAAGTGACATCTTCCCACAGAAACAACCCAATGTGAGTCTAAGGGGTTCTTCCCACAGTATTAGGAAGTAAAAAACATTTAAACCTAATTTTGTCAGTTTGTAAAGGTCTTCAGGCATTTTAAAAAAATATCCTCTACCCTTTTTTCTGCTTTGATCCAACATTAATGAACTGGCTAAGAAGTGACACCTAGTTTGCTCACTAAGATTAGCCCGTTAACATCTTCTTACTAAAGCTTCCCCCATATCCTCTTGCAAAGACATGAAAGCTGCCATGAGACGATGCATTCGGTGGCTCAGTGAAGCACATGTATCAAAAGGAGTTACAATAAAATTGGGCTGATTTCCCACAGGAGTCATCCAGTCACAAATACATGCAAACAGATTTTGATGAGATAGACAGATGCTCACTCCTTCCCCAAATGAATTTTACGATTAACATTTTTGTAAGCAAATTTCAATACCATTAAATGAGACTACACAAGGCAGATCTCGGGAGTCATTACTGAGGGGAGACTTCCAATGAAGTCAAGAGGAATTTAAGTGAAAGAAGTTCAATACTGAATTAAAAATCAAAGGCAGACGTTATAACCTGTTTTTCCACCAAAAAGAGGCCACAATGAGACGCTACAGGAGATGGAGAAAAAGAGCTGCACGTACAATAAACATTGCAGCAAAGATTTTAAAATGTAGTCAATGACTTTCACCCTGCAGGTTTTGTGTGCACAGCCTAAAGCTGAGAAACAGGACTTTAACAGTTTGCATGGGGATCGGGACCCCAGCAATGGTGTGAGTTTGCTAATGGATCCACACAGCTGCCTACACAGCTGTGTGCAATCGGCTTCAGCAGGATTCTGCAGCAGTGGATCCATTTGTAAGATCCACCTTGGAATTTCCTTGCACAGCCAAAGGCTGGCTTGCAAGGCACTTCAAATTCACTCCTAGTTTGTGCCTCTGTAACTAATACCAAGATTCACACACACATCTCCCCCATAAAGACGCCTGCATGTTGGAACTACAGCACAAAGAGGTTTGTGGCAGGGTGTCCAAGCACTGAACTGAACATGTTAGATCTGTACCTTCTATCGTTTCCTCTTCTGTGTAACTTATTCTTTATTTTAAGTATTATTTGAAAGAGATTTAAACACTTTCCAAGAATTTTACTTCTAAGCTATTTTAAAAGTATTTATTATCATCATCATTGTGGTGGTAACACTGCATGTGGCACATTTTAAAATGTATTACTTATACCAGTATTAGGTTGAAAAGGTAGATAGCTGCTATGATAAAGACACTGAAAATTAAGAGATCTTCAGTCTATTTCATGCTTGATTTTAAAGTCCTTATCCAAGTAAGAGCAGCTTGTCCTTCTGCATCTAGAACAGGCTGTATATATCCTTTTCCTGTCTTGGAGTTGGAAAGGAGAGAAAGAGAAATGAGAGTCAATGCTTGGGGGGATGAGTTTAAGGTCTTTGGATAGAAGATGCTAGAGTATAATCCACTCACCTAAAGCAGTCCCTCAATTAATTGTCAATTACCGAGACGTTGTTACGATGTCAGAAAATCTGTTGCAGACTTCCCACAAAGTATGGGATAGGGTTTGGGAAAACTCCAAGGTAAAAGGTATGCTTCTTACCTTCACTATAATCAGTTATTATTACATTTGCTGCTGTTAACTTCTAAATAAAGAAGTCCAACACTAACAGCTATCCAGTGTCCACAGGGAAGAAATGCGCGTCAATATATAAAGCTATCTGAGAAATTAAACTTGCCAACAACCAAAACCCTCCATGTTCTCCAATCTTATAAATGTCAGTAGAAACACCCTAACCCTCTGGAGGGAACCTCATTTCTCAGAACCAGAAAGCTTTTTGGCAAGAATGAAAGTACGCTGTTTCTACAAATGCAATGGCTTCACCCTTCAAATGCACCCAGTCATCACCTTAAATATTTATGCTGTGTGGGGTCATACACCAGAAAAAATAAGAAAATTAGGTGACTTCAATAGTTGGAAACTTTAACATGACAAAATACCGTAATACAGTCTGTGATTTTTTTGTTGTTGCTCTTTTCCTTTTCAAGTCAAAATTCTCTTGAAGTGGCAGAAATCAGTATGAATCAGATCAACACAGTATGGAATGCTTTATAAAAACCCAAAACAACAGGGGAGGTGGAAATTATCTTAGTCATTGCACATGTATTTTGCTTATGAATGAAACAACACATTGCAGAAGTAGAGAAAGGAAGCTGAGAATACCCAGCCACCTCCAACATGTGCATGAACTGCATACCTGAACTAGGTAAATAGTTGTTGCCTTCCGACGCAGAGTAAAATCCAAGACTAAATTTGGGTTTCAGTTACTGACATGCAGTACCTCCGGACTGGCCCTTAGTTTCCCAATGCACATCTGTCATTGGGCCCAATCCGATCATGCCCCACGCAGAAGAGGTTAACAACACACTATGAGACAGACTGATGAAGAAAACCATAAATAAAACCCTAGGGAAATCACAGAAGTCCTGTGTTTGGGCATGAAGATGGTAGAGGTGGGTATGCCTGCTTGGGGTTTATACTTTCAAAGGGCAGAGAAAAAACAAAAGAAAAAACAGACAGTTTGTATCAGAACTACTATCAGCAATGTAACAAATATTTCCAAATCTTCTGTGGCCTTCAACCTGAAGGAACTCAGGGTACTTTGCAGACAATATACAAGTAACACCTCTAGTCTTCAGTGAACGATCACATTGCACAAAGTGATACGGATAAGGGAGTTTTGGGCACAGTTGTGAGTAAATCTTTGCTACCTTACAAAAGATCTTCCAAGGCTCACAAAGAACACTCAAACCCACGATTTCTCCTCTATTCCTACCAAAAAAAACCATTTTAGAAATCCTCTCCAGCCACACACACACCCCTATTGGTTGGTAACCCTTCAGGAGCACTTGTTCTCTTTCTAAAATGATTGTGCGCTCTTGGCATAGGTCTAGGATCTTTCCATGCAATAAGGAAAAGGAGGGAGTCCTTTACCTACCTGGTAAAGCTTGCATTTTTCCATGTACTGTGGAGTCTAGGAGGTCGCACAGCTGAGAGAGCCACCAGAGTTGTTACAAGAGAAGCCAAAATAGTCCAGTTCAAAAGCAGGTCTGATTTCCTGAAGCAAGCAAAAGCCCTTCCTACTGAGATCCAGTGTCAAGAGTGACCGGGATGAGGATGGGACACCAAGCACAGCTAGCCAAGGTGAGTTCCTGTTTTATGGAGGCTAATGAGCAGGGAGGAGCTTCTCGCCAGGGCTGTCCCCTTGCAATCCTTTGATGTCCAAAGGGACAAAGAGAGGAAGGATCTGCTGCAATGGCTGGGGCTAAGGGAAGAAAATCAAAGAGAATTAACATGGCTTTGACATACAGGAAACCCTACAGGGGAAATGCACCTTGATTTACTGCTAACGCACTTTTAAACAAATAGAGACAAAACCAAAAACATCAGTTGAAGACTTACCTACAAAATAAAAAAATAATTTAAACAGCAAGCAGGAAAAATTTCCTTCTGCCTATTCTAAGGATTTGATGTAATTTTCATCTCTGGAGTACAGAATCATTTTACTCTTGATTTCTGGTATCAGACTCAGGGCTGTATCGAGCTTGTTCCTTCCCAAGTGGGTGATTAACAGTACGTGGTAAAGTTTGCTCTCACAACTGGGATACTGCAGCAACACATTCATTCACCAACAGATGTCTTCTCCACTAACAGAAACACATTTGATGATATAAGGTTACTTACCTACCCAATCTCTCCATTCACAGCCTTTAACTGCACAGCTAATTTTCCTATGGCGCTGTTTTTCTGAGGCAGGGTCCTCACCATCGCACCAGACGTGTTCTGAAGCTCAGGACTGAGGCTGCTCTACACGTACTATCTTTTCAGCTGGGCTTCATGAGTGAAAGTTGCAATTGTTTAACGACACAGCCATACTAGTGTATAATTTTACTGTCACCAAAATTCTTCGGCTGGCACCTTCCAGGGTTAGTGCAAGTGATCCAAGAGTCTCATGATGGATCAGGCACTGGTTTTAGGCCTTGTTCAAGGCACTGCTCTTACTGAGCGGAAGGCTGAGCAGAAACTGAAGGACTTGAGCATTTTCCCGTTAATTAGTTTATTCTGCAAGTGTGACCATTAGCTTTTGTACTTACAAGTGCTTACAAGTGCTAAGAGACAGCAATCAAGTCTCATGCTTCAGGGCAGAAAAGAGCCACTACGCCTCAGTGAAGAAGGGAGTTCTATGCATTCATGTACAGAAATTGCTATACTAACATCTGAAGGTCAAAGATGTTCAAAAAGAGGAGGTCAAAAGCAGGGTATCAGGCTCAGTGGGCCAGTGTTGGATCCTGCACAGCAAATTCAGGAGCTCTGTTCATTTCAAAGAGCATTGCTATAAGGCTGCAGCTGATTCATGGTCTAGCTTTGCTCCCAATAAAATAAACATTTTTTTATTTTGTCAGTGGTGTTATTGGGACATCTGATTTTCAGTCTGACATGCAAAACATTCTGAATTTTTTTCAGTTTCTGTAACTGAACAACATACCCTTAGTTCTGCTTTTGCTGCCTTTTAGAGCAGGCAATGCAAGGACAAGCAAGGAGGGCAAAGGAGTTTAACCAGAGGAGGGACAGGTTCTTTTTCAATAGTATAGTGAATTTTAGGCATCCCAGTACTAGGCAAGGAGAGAAAGGCCAATGCTTAGTGTGGCAAGGAAGAATGCTTAAAAGATAGGGGTTGGAGAGTTCGAGAAGTCCTGAGAGGATTTTATAGCAGGAGATGGTCCATTGGATCCTGCCACCTTTGAAGGACCATATCCAGCCTTCCTGACATCCCTTTAAAACTACTAGATAATACAGAAGACTACAGGCTCTTCTCCTTCAGCTAACTAAGGACATCTGGAACTGGGGAGGTCTCAGTACCACTGAGAAGACTGTCATATGGTGGACCAAAATCAATTTGTAGCTCAACTGGAGATTAGTTATTACATATGTGGAAAAATAAATCAGAAGGGAAAAGATCAGCTGAAAATGGTATCAAGGTCAAATCTCCTCTGCTTGTACTTGCACAGCCACTACCAGACACAAACAAAACAGGATGCAGAAATGCTTTTCTGCTCTGCAACAAAAGGAAAGCCAACATAAAATCTGCCCCCTCCATGTCATGGCCTACTTTTCTATGCTAGTATTTTAATAGTAGAAAGAGGAAGACAACCATAATCAGAATCTGAAAATAAAAAATAGAACAAAAATTGGGTCAGATTCAAGCTAGCAGCAACATGGATCAACATCCCACACAGTATGAAACTGCACAACAGCAGCAGCAGCACTGGGAATTTCAGACTCTTCACCTGACAGGAGCGTGGGATGCGTATCATGACTTGCTGCTTTTTCCAGGAAAGGGTATCAGATGGTCTCCCGCTGCCACTTCATTTGCACACTGCATATCAGCATGTCTAGAGAACACACATTTGCTACGAGTACTCAAATCCTTTTGTCTTTTCCTAGCTGATTGATGGGGAAGGTGGAGTCATTAATTACCCATGACTAGTTAACAACTAGCTTTCTCCCAGCCATTCTAGTTGCACTGGAAAGGTTTTAAAAGTGGGGTGGGGGGGGGGGTCAAAGTGAATCTGTTACTATTGCTGGAAAGCGTGGCTAACAGGAGCAATCCCCATGAAATTCATCACTAGCAAAGGGGGAATTTAGCACATTACCCTCTTGTCTGTCTGTCCATGGAGCACCCTCAGGCAGTTTGCTGGGAAGTCAGAGGTGAATGTGCTGGTGTCTAACAATTCACTGGCAAATTGGAGGCTGGGGGAGTGCAAAGGGATGGGAGAGATAGTGGATCTGACGTGTAAGTCAGTGACATACACAGCTCTGCTCCAAGCTCATTTACAGCAGCAGGTAAAAATCCTGCTGTGCCTAGCTCTAACAGTAGGCTCTCCTGCTACACTGAAGGAGACGAGGTAGGGCAGCACAGAAGGGAGGGGATGTGTGATGACAAAAGCAGAGGCCAAGAGCTTTTGCTTTGCATCTCTTTGAGGAGGTGATTAGAAAGAAACATTCTCCTCTGGGTTTTGTAGCAAGGCAAATGTTTCCTGGCACTTCTCTCGCCTTAAGTGAAGCTTTAACCCTTAACACTCAACAGGACCTTGTGGGGAACTGGTCTGCACACATACCCTCCCCTATTCTTGTTTTCTGAACTGGGAGCTCTGAGACAGGGTGATCATCTTGCCATCTCTGACTGGTGTCTGGGGCTCTCAGACTGCAGGAGAACAGATAACGTGTGCCAGCTAGCAGGAGGCTTCAGCTAGCAGGATCCGAGCCTGCAAGAGGCTGCGCAGAATGTACCACCTCTGTCTAGGCAAAACTTCCAGGACAGCATTCTGCCCTGAGAGCAAGCTCAAGTGCAAGGCATAAAGTTACTGTCCAGGAGACTGCTGAAGTGCAACAGAAATCCAGATTAGTAATAATGATCTTTTGAAAGAGCCAATCTTGGATCATTGCTCATGTGTATCAGCACTCAGGTGCAGTAGCCAGCAATCCAGCCCCTGCAGCTTTCCCTCTATGCAAACGGTTGTGAGAAAGCGTTATAATATCAGCTTTAATAAAACCAGGCTTAAGTGAAGCAGTGTTGTCTACCTGAGTTTACGCAAGTGAGGAAAAAATAAATGCAGTTTGCACTTCTCCATGTAAGAGATACTCCCCTCTGAAACACGAAGATAGCCTTACTGCCATTTAGCAGATTCCCACCTGGCACACGTAGGCCACAGCCCCAGAGCATCTTGGCAACTCATTATGAAGGATACTCTGCCATCTGCATGGGATGAGTACTGAAAATGTGGAAGGACAGCATGTCATTAACATGGGGAAAAGCTGTGTTTTTCCAGAGAAAAAGCCTGATGAAACTATTGCTTCTATGGCTGTGCCAGCCTCGAAGCTTGTGACTCCTTGTCCCTGTTAGTGACCAATATACAGAAAAAAAGGAAATATAAGTGCAACTCCTCAGACAGCTCTGAGCTGACCGAGTGAACGAAGCAGGGTCGGTCAGGACACAGCAGCTGAACTCTGATGGCATGGGCAGTCTGAATTTGGGCAGCTTTATAAGCAAGTCTCTGTGGGCGGCTACAGGAACGGTAAAAGCTTGCAAAGTGTTTTAAGATCCTCTGGAGAAGTAGTACATACAATTTCCTATCATGTGGTAGCATAAGGAACAGTTCCTACCCAGTTCCTTACAGCAACTCACATAGCACAGCATTTTCTGATGGTAGGAAATGGCACCTTTTTCCCCCTTTTTGCAGTTGGGTTTGATTGCTTTTCCTGAGAGAAGTTGTCGGTGTCTTCAGCCATGTTACACGTACGTTGCCATGCAGACATTCTCCCCTGGGACCTGTGCAAGGCGCGTCACAGAAGGCAGACCTCTGTGGGACTGAAAACCCCATGCTGAGCCCCAAATTGTATCACCCCCAAATCTTCCCTGTGCTCTCAGAAAGCAAAAAATGACATTTGGCGAAAACAGTTGGTTGGAGAGGGCCTGTTGGTAACAGCTCAATGCTAATTCACAACAGGCTCTCCGGCCAGAGGGGCGGTGTGCCGTGGGGACTGGCCTCCTGCCTGTGCCCACCCTGAAGCAGGCTGTATTGCAGCAGTGACCCGGAACTGTTTTGGAAGGGAGCGTGTGAAAGTGGCTCATGTAAATGAAAAGTTGTACATTAGAAGTTTAACACAAGACTTTTCCTCTTGCAGGTTTGTGGATTGAGGTATCTGGCCACAAAGCTGTGCTTCTGAACTAAAGAAAAGAGGATGCTCTTCTGTCTCCCCTTTATCATATCCGCCCTCCCCAGCCCTCCTGGAATATGCACCCTTCTCCCAGCAGTTAGTTAGCATTGAGACAAGAAGGGAAATACTTAGCAGCCACTTAACACTGAAGGCTGAGTTTGGCCTCAAAGGCTGCAGTCCAGAGTCAAATGCAAAATATTTCTGTCTAGAGCTCTTTCAAGTTTTCACAGACTCCTGATGTTAGGTGCACTGTTTTCCTGTCAACCCATTGTGTTTCCCAGACACAGCTCAGCACTCTGTCCCACTCAAATCCACAAAAAATACATACTGAAAGGACTTTACAGCAGCAAGAACAGCTTTGCAACCCAGCACAGGAAAGGGCTGCACGCTGCAAGCGCTGCCTTTCCTCTCCCCCACTGGGGAAGGCTCTCTTCCTCCCCACACCTAGGGACACAGCAACCTTACCAGAACCCACTGGTCTCCGTCAGGAGCCACAAAGATCAGCCTTAGAAAACAGGCAGCAAACCGGTCTGGCTTACTGTCCGTACATAAATACTTTTATATTTATACACGTGTGCACACACTTATATGCAGAGAGAAGCATTATGCAGAGCTTAAAAGTTGCTGGCAGTTTACTTAACCCTGAAATGAGACCTGAAAAAAAATCCCGAACAGAATGGATCTGGCTGAATGGAAGCCCAGCTGACAATGCTGCAGCAATCGCAGTTAAAAAGCTGACATTTTCAGGAAAAAGCAGCAGCCCAAACCCAAAAGCTTGTATCTAAACTTTTTGGACTTTTGAGATTGCGGATAACACTATCATGCTACTTTGGTTTCCGCAACATCTTATTTTCGTTGGTGTGCAAGCATTTGTAAAGCCATGAAACCAACAGATAAAAAGCCAGACTTCAATGACACAAATTTGCAAGTTACTCTTTTCTGCCAACACAAATTTATTCTATCAGTTTCATAAGGAAGTTTCCATATACTGTTCATCACAGTAAAGTTCTAATCAAAACAGGAAATCAATAAACAGTATAATTGCTGATCAAAGGAACTATCTTCAAAGAGCAAATGAAAAGTGTTAAGATTTAAAGGTTTTGGAATTTTAAAATAAAAACTGTTGTGAGCTCTACAGAGCTAAGTAGAGCTCAGCTCCTCCAACATCCCTATTGACTCTAAAGAACTTTTTGAGGAAGATCATTAACATCACCAGAAAGCACGAGAGAAGAGAACAATTAAACCATACACAAGAGATTTTGATTCAGAGCATTTTACAATATGTCATGTTTCATTTTACTAAAATTTGATTACTGCCTTTTTTCCTTTTACAATATTATCTATAATTTCTCTAAAAAAAACTGTAAAAAATTATATAGCCATAGGATACATATAACTGTGTACACATCTCACAGGAAGATGGGAACTGAAGCCACAGAATGTCTAACTAACCTGTAGAGCCTGAGCTGAGCTATTTATAGGATCTCCCATTAAAAAAAAATTAATGCCAAGACAGAGTCACGCAGTACCTCCCACAAGACAGTTTCTGAAAGCTGATATAGAGCATTATGATGGGACATAAATAATCTGTAGGAAAGTTTGAAGTCAGTAACAGAGAGCAGGAAATACGTATTAATTTTAAGCAGAAAGTCCTTGGATAAACTCTGAGCTGTACTTTCACCCAACTTGTTCATCACCTTGTAGCAAAACGATACTGGTGTCCACAGCAACAATATTCAGGTAAGAATCGTTTGACATCACCAATAATAGGAAAAAAAAAAGAAAAATAAAAACCACCTGTCAGAGTTCATGGACTCCTCAAGTCTGCAGTGGGATGATGCTGTCATAAACATACATGACTTGACATAATCAATCACAGCTACCACCTGCAGTCCCTAATTTGTCTAGATTTTTGCCTCCATTCTTCTCATATTGGCAAATTCCTCATACTCATTCTTTGTTGCAGTCATGGGCCAGGGTACAAACTCCAGGCAGGATCACAGACCCACAGCTCCCTCCCCCTACCCAGCAGATTGTGAAATGTTTATGACCTGGCTCTTATGGCTCTAGAGGTGCTGAATGGCCTTTTCCCCCCTCCTCAGCTCCTGATGGGCAGCTACAGACCAACTTTTAGCCGGTTTGCTCCGTAGTTGTGGATTTTATTGCCCAGTTTGTCTCTTCAGCTCACATTTGTAAGTTCCAGAGTAGATTTTTCCCTGGGTAACACTCTGCAGCTCAAAGAACTCTTCTTGTTTTTATTACCTCCTTAGTGATTAAAGGGATATTTAAACCTCACAATGCTCCCTGCTGTGAATATAAAAGCCTAGCATCATTTTGGATAGATGTGTTTAGAAAAATAAATTAAAAATTAGCCCTACTATAGTGGACAAATGCTTCTAAGTGGTTAAGAACATCAGGCACTTGAATGATTTAAATACATTGGTTACAATTCCTGCAGAAACCAAGGGACGACCCATGGCTTTGAGCTATCTGAACAGTTATACACACAAGTTCCACTTGGACTGAAGACAACAGAGGTGTACAATGACTTAATTATACTGAAAATACTGGATTTCATCTACTTAGGCATAAATGACTTGGATGTCTTCTCTCTAAACTAGTGATCACTAACACACACATAATAGGTACCATTCTTAAAAACACTTTTGTGATGGCAAAACTGTTTTTAAATGACTGGCACTTCACAACCTAATCTCTGCCTGCCAACCAAATGTAGATGCAAACAACAATGTAATGTAAATTCAGCAGAAATATTTAAATTCTGCTAAGAATAGCGCTGGGGAGTGTGCAGGAGGAAATCCAAGTCATATTTGAGAGCAAGCATTGCTTCTGAGCACAGGTTAGATGGCTATCAACAATGATGTCACCGGTTTTGCCACCCCCTAATACTGCAGTTACTGGTTTAAGCTTCTGCAGGGAGCTACTGACAGGGTCAGATTCGGTGAGAGTTAAGTCTGCCTGCAACAGAGGTTTGGACTTACTGCCAAGGAGCTCATAGCACTCCTCCTCCTTGCTGCTAGCTTGAGTTACTGCTTGGTGCTGCTCAGCTTCTTCTTCCTAATACAAAGTAAAAAACCAAAACAGCCAGATCATCACCAAATGCAAAGAACACTCACACTTGTGCATTACTACAACATGTATCTTGTGGCCCACCCTGAGTGTCAACTGATGATTTTCTCATGACAGAGGCTTTTAAAAAGGGGCTTTGCTGTTTGGATTCTCTGTTGTCTACTATTATTCTAACTCACATTGCCGCCATTGCCTCAGACGAAGCATTTTCAAGAAACCCACAGGGCCTAACTCATCTGTGTGACTTCTACACTTCTGTCAAGTTGGGCTCAAATCAGGAGATGGTTAAAAAAATTACTAGGAAGGAAAAACAGGCAGCAAGATCAAGCAAGTCTTTCGATACATTTCACATATACTTGTTAAGAACTGGTTATGACAGGACAATTCAGCATTTAATTTTCCTGCCTCTCCATGATGTTCCTACCATATGAAGTCTGGGTGATCAAGAGCTAACCTAAAGCAACCTCAGAAGAAGAAATGTTGAGAATACTTCTGCACTCCACTCGGGGGGAATATCCCACTGCAATTGTCTGAGGCTTCAAAGGCTCCTGCTGGACAAAGCTGTGGCAAAATTCCATTGCAGGATTCTAGGGGGTTTTATTACATCTAAAGTAGGAAAAATGATCAATTATACTAACTGTACATATACTCTAACTTAAAACAAATTAACTTAAATTGTATATACTCTAACTTAACAGCATCAGAGTCAAAAACTTCTGCCCGTCTCTCTCTCCCTGCTTATGCACATTTTGCACTGAGAGCTGTTCCTTTGTCACATGCAAAGTCAAAGATGGATGGAGTGAAAAAAAGGAGATTAAAAAGATCACCTTGGAATTGTGATAAAAATAATTTCTAGGAATGTAAAGGCAGCTACGCACTCCAGGGTAAGGGTGCAGGCATCCATGCTGATCAGCACCATGAGGAACCTGGGCCGGTATTCATGCATTAAGTGCAAAATGATCTGGAGCTGAAGACAACATAAGCAATCGGGAGGACTGGACAATGGCATCAAACCTGCTTGCATCCTTGCAGTCAGCTGTGGTTTTGGAGAAGTTGCTAGTATTCTACTTCAGTTTTAAATAACTGCTCATGGACCAGAGGGAGCCTACCAGACTTAAAGAGCACTTGTGCTCTACAGGACAGAGCAGAGAAGTTATGACAGCGTTTTGGGAGGACTGGTTTAGATTATCAGAAACCTGAGGCAAAAATGTGAAATCTAAGCCCATTGGTGGTCCCCTGTTAATGTCTTTCTGACCTCTTCGTCTTGTATTTCCTCTCCAGGATGGAACTGCTCCTTCTCCTTCCTTCACGTCATATTGTCAAGGAGTTGTTCAAGGGAGGAATTGCTGACTCCTGCAGTTCCTCGCCCCCACCTCCAGATATTCCAGGAGTTGCTTAGTATCACTTAAATGTTTCTTTTGAAGACAGTGATGTTCAGCCATATCCACCTATAAAAAACATAATAATATTAAGGAGGTTCTAATAGAGAGATAGTTTATATGGGGTTTTTTTTGCAGTAAATGTGATGCTTTTGTTTCCAACAAGGAAACAAAAGCAGCCAACTATAACCACAGGATGCATATGTGAAAATAGCATATAGTTGAGCAGGGAAGCATCAGGGCTTCTTTCTATTAGCCTGCTGTAAAACAAACTGGTAAAACTACATATAATTCTTATCACCTCGTTATCAAAGCTACTGGGGAACTGGAGGGAGACTGGATGAACTGAACATCAGGAAAGATGAGAAGAGTTGGTAAGTAAAGCTTCATTGACTGATGGCTCTGTGCACAAAGATGAAATGAACATGTCTGCAGGGTGTAAACATACAGATGACAGAGGAATTAATATACTACAAAGGAATATAATTATCTTCATTAGTAGGGATGAAAATGAGAAAGAAGCAGTTTGAGTATCTAGGAAAAAACATATTGGCTGTGCAAGGGCAGCCTGTTCACACAATAATAGACAAAGCCCTTATTGTATTAGACTTTTAAATTATTTTTGCACAAACCAGTGGTATTGCAGAGAACAATCCTGCCTTCACATGATCAGCAAAGAAATCTCTTGGATACCTGCTCATCTCTTATTCCTATGATTCTTCAAATGAATACTAAATGAATTCTGGGACCATGAAGAAGAATGTTATGTTCTACCGGCATATGAACAGATTGCTTCCTGGTGCAACGTAACCAGGGGTTACTTGTGGACTGTGGATTACAGAGCTACACATCTGACACAGATTCAAGCAGAAGGGAATGACCAGGCTTCTCTTACAGTGATCACACTACTTCAGAGCTTTACTGGTAATCTTAATTCTCTGGAAGGAGACTGGTTCTTTCTTCCAGTGACTCCTAAGAGCTGGAGAATCTGGAGAGTGTCTGGTGAAAGGGGGATCAGTCTTCTCAACAGCTTCTCACTTGTAGCGGGCACTGTTCAAAGGTATGATGTTCATCAGCATCAGGGAGACAGGGCAAGGGTCCAGGCCTGAAGCCAGTAGTTGCAAGGAGGAAACATGTGTCTGCACAGTGGGAGAGAGCAGAACCGAGTGTTGTCACTTCAGGGTTGATACTAGAACTTACCTAGCGCTCCACTAGAAGCAAAAAAGTGCAACTACCAACAGAACATGCCAGACAGCTAACACAACACACAAAGCCTTCCTCTTTATCCACTTCCTTCATCATAATTTGTCTCTTGAGGCAGTAGTTCTGCCCCTCCTCCGAGATAATTTGCTCACACCATACACTGATATGTTTCAAAGCCACCCAAGTTTTTTAAGAGGGCTCCAGATCTGAAACACTAATCATCCAGAAGGGAGTCAGAGCACAAATCAAGTGAACTTTGAAAAGGAAGAATCTTTCAGGCTGAAGTTTGAACCTCAACAACCACCCTGAACAGCGGTTAGGCCTGCCTTTTGTTCAGAATCTTGATGAGGGAGCCCTAGTGTCAATTAACAGGAAATAAACTATGGCAATCATGCTGAATTTTCCCCACAGGGTTTTCTGCTAGATGTGTAGGTCTCACAGCATATATACAACCACTTTACTACAGTCTGAGGTGACAAAAGCACGAGTATATTAGGTGACTCAGATACCGGACCACTTTCTCCTACCTGGCATTGTCACTGGTGTTATCTGCCGTTAGCCAGAGCTGCAGCTTTTGCAAGGCTGGTGCATGTTTTGGCACTAGTGCTGCAAGCCATCTCCAGACAAGTTTTCTGAAGAACCCTGGACTCCATAACTCCTGTTCTTCTGAAGAGCTGTCTCTTCCATATTCAGAAGATCCTGTGTACTTGCCCAAAGAGAGAGAGCAAGCACACGCGAGAGAGTAAGCACGAAAGTGGGTAGGTGGAGGAAAAACGTATAGAAAAGTGAGGGTAGAAAGAAAGGGAAAAAATGAAAGGGAAGACACAGTTAAGAAAAAGAAAATTAATGGGCTGTGCATGCTTCTGCCATTGGTATCCTCTTGCTGGGCTCAGGGGTCCTGCAATTAGCTTTTATACCCAACTGAGGATTTACAGAAATAAAATATTGTATTTCCACACATCATAATTCACAGAAGACAAACTATTGACTCCCACCGGAGGCATGACCGCAATCTAAATGTTTCTGAGCCTAGTAGAGCACTCCTCTTCCCCACTCCTAGGTCAGAATGATGGGAAAGGTGACAAATTATTGAGCCACCGGGTTTCATTTCCCAAGAAGTACCTTTGGGTCACAGTGGAGATATGTAAAGCCATCAGCCAGTGTGTTAGGGCTGACAAAAGATTGATCCATGGATGAAAGAAGCAGTTTCTCTGCAATTCTGAAGCAAAACGTTTACTAGCTCTTCTCCTCTCTACTTTCAGAGAGCTTCAAACAGCCCTCAAGGGAGAAGAAGGACTTCAGTTTACACAAACCATGTCCACTTAGTATATTTAACTCATGCACAGCATTCATGATTCACCAAGTCATTTTCCATGTCCTGACAAACTCCTGCCATGGGTAGCTCCTCCCATCACAACTTTCTTTTCTACCCGGTTACCCAAAAGCAGTCCAGAAACAGAACATCTTCTGTGCCAAAAAGTCTTCTCCTTTGAGGAATCCAACCCAGGTCTGTACTTGCGACAAACAACTGCGATGGACAGTATCTCTCTCTCTTCTCTTTCAGCCCTAATGTTCATCAAAATGCCAGATTCAGCTTTGCAAGCTGAAGTCCTTTTTTCCAGAACTGATTTAGGTCTGGTTGAGATAGTGGGAGTGTCACATTGATTCTGGAGAGGGATATGCCTGTCTTTGCATAGTAAGCGACATCAGCCAGTGAGACCGACTTCCCACCTTTCAATACTGGGTTGTGGTCTCTGACTAGTAGAAATGCAGGAAACTTGTTGACTCATTGTTTAAAGGTGACTACAGAGAAGTGAAACTCACATAGCAAGGGGTATTTAGGAAGGGAACTTGTCAGATAAGAGGTTCTGGTTTAGCACTTACTACCTGAACTTTTTCTTGCCTGAAGACAGATGAAAATATACTTGAAGAAATACAGGTTCTTTTTCCATTTGCAACCACGATCATGAAGCTCATAATAAAGTAAATCTCATTACTGTTACCTGCATGTCCTAACTGACCAGCTCTTGCTTCTGTACTGCAGCCTTTGTCAATGGTTTTGTGACGCAAGGAATTAAAAAGTTTCCGTGCAATGTCCACATTAGTTATTTCTCTCTCGCATTGAGACAATAACAATGAGCCTACAGTGGGATTATCACAGTTAAAAAGTTATCTGACAAGCCTGGCCTCATGATTTGTTTGCCATCCTCAAAATCAAAACTTCTATCTTATCAACATTTTACTCAGCAACATACCATAGGTATTTAAGCCTCAGTCTGTTTCTGTTCACAGAGATGAATGTTATGCTAATGGCTGAAGCCAGTGCAAGAGACAGTTATTCTCCAGCAAACCCTCCCCAGGCTGAAGAATCCTGCGTTTCCTGAAGGCAGTTCTGCCCCAGCTTTTCCAGAAGGTCTTCTTCAGAAATGGAGTTAGGCCTTTAAGGGACCTGTCATTTAAATGTATTTGCCAATAAGAGGTCATCTTAAATAAACCTCAACATACTCACGCTCTCATTCTGTGTTTAGCCAAACAATGTAATAGATTTTCTTCAGCAAATA